>JANJGK010003289.1:0-77500 GCA_039081455.1 Macrobrachium rosenbergii | reverse complement strand
ACTTAGATGTTGATAGCAAATATTGCTAGAAATGGAATATTTCCAAATCCTTTATGATAATTTATTTTATATACGTGTTAGTCTGTGAAGTCATTCATTTTCAGATTCTGTTTACATGATATTAAAAATGTAAAATGACAAAATTATCAAGTGAAAATCCCAGGACATAGTCGCAACTTGCAATAGAAACTATTCCTCACCTCTAGTACAGTCAAGGAAGAATGGTGTTTAAGTCTTCACCGTGCACTTAATTTGAAGTCCATTACATTTTCAAACTCTGCGACTAGATTTTCATCCCCACAGAGGATATGCAACACTAATCTTCCTCTCTGGGTCATAGAAGATTTCAGAAATTGAACCGTTGAAAAATCTGTCATGCTTTACATAATCGATGGACATGGATAATTGTTTTTTTTTTAATACTGAATAAAAAAAAGTGACATTTCTGTATTAAAATTGAAATAATGAACATTTATTTTCGAGAATGTAAGACTTTAACTAATAATTGCATATAATGAAAAAAATTAATGAAAGTAAGTAAAATTGCATTTACATCAATCAGGAGTAATCGACTGTATGAAACGCTCAAGCATAAAAATAATTGTTATGAAACCCAACTAGAGGCCTTCACTCTTTTGCGGCGCCATTAGACAACCTTTATAAATAAATACCTCGCCATAGGATTTTTCGTCCAGGAAATTCATAAAACCTCTTTCGTTCTCATTTATTTTGCTTCTTCTTAGATTTACTTTAAATCCAATCTCACTTGATGCGAGGTGCATTCTATTAAGCAAGCTTTTGAATCTTGTGAAGTTCTCTGAATAAAACGCCTGCATATTTCAAGTTTGCCGGCTTCTACTCTTACTCATTTTAATATTACACCATAAACTTCAAAATAATCACGTAATTCAAAGTATACAATTATAATCCGCACTCTACACGGCGGTGCGGTGTTTTTGTAATTGTTGGTAAAAGAACAACGAAAATATTGTAAATAAAAAACAAATCAAAACCTCTAAAGTAGTTACTCCATGAGGTAGTAAACTTGAAAAATTCATTAACACAGCAGTACCTTTACTTTTTCATTTTATTTTATTCTGTTAGTTTTTTCCATTTAAAATTTATATATGCATCGTGCGTATGCTTTATTTTTCAAATATACTTCATATATTTCAAATTAGGGTGAAAAGAGGTATCTTGTTAGCAACAGGAGAACCTTGTATAGATTCTTATATATTCATTGGCAGCTGATTTATAAATTTATCTTGAAATATTGATATATAAAACAAATCAAAATATACACACTGTGCTGGATTTAATTTATCAAATAGTCATATACCTTCATGGAAAGCAATAGTCCCATGAATGGAAGACCTGCATTTACTTTCAATATTAAATTATGTTCGCTAAGTAAATATGACTAAATACTTACTGGCCAAAAAAATCACTGTTTAGTCTTCAGTGCAGTGCAACGAAGGCACAGAGGAGAAGCCAATCTACGGCGTGAAAGGCAATTAGGCAGATTCCTTCCTCAGCGCCCTGGTTGCCCTTGGAGGGACGTCCCGGATTTGAAGGAGAGAAAGGCCTGATGTGGAACTCTGGGCTCTGCCTTACCAACTGAGCCGAAAGCCAAAGGCATTCCCCGAGTTTAAATGACTGCTTCAATGGGATGTCCTCACACAATTAGGCTTTGTGTCTCGATGAGAAGTCAGAAATACATCGAAGAAGCTGCGATAACTTGTGACTTTCTAAGTTTGATGTTTATCCTAGGCCTACTGATACTAAACACCAAATGGTACAAAGCCTTTAGTTACTCCAGTACAATGTGATAGGCGCACCAAGAGAGCAGTAATGCTCATCATGACAGGAAGACTGAGCCGGTGCTTCAAAGATTACAAAAGGAGTTATTCCACAGACTGCTCTGGTAAACCGAGTATGGCAGAAGAAAATGTTGTGGCATAAGTGGATACAGTCCAGGAACACAAAAGAATAAAAATAATTGAAAGATTCTGAAAGAAAATTGGTTAAGTTTGGAGAACCTGGACTGACTAAGAATGAACTGGTGTTTGAGAGAATGTTTCCAAAATGAGGCCTGACCTCTTAATTCAAGGTTTCCAGAACAGAATATTCATAAATATATTCGGTAAAAGGAAATATCAATGAGAAGGGTTTGTTAGATTAAACTCCAATACAGGGGCGATTATGCCAAGCACATATACCAAGCCAGCAGAGGTGGCGAAGATAGTGCACAAAAAGGAGGAGATATCAGACGAGTCAGTATGACTTGGTTCATAATTGGTGAAAGTACCTAAAAAAATGTGAATCCAGCCATAAAACCGAGCAGACGACAACACCCGGCAAAGTATACATCAGATGCTAAAAATGGATCATAAAGTCTTATAAAAATTGAAATGGAAAGTTATGATGAAAGTCGAAGGTTCGGAAGACAAGCAAAATGTAAAAATAAAAAAAATTAACGGTGTTTACGTCGTTTCTTTCAGGAATAAAGCTCATAAGTGAGAAATGGAAATTAATACAAATTTTTAAGTTGTGATAATCAGAGAACTTTATAACGAAAGACTCTTTCCTCTGTCCTTCTTCGAATCATATTTTGTAATCTTCAGGCAAGTTATAGTTCTCTCTCTCTCTCTCTCTCTCTCTCTCTCTCTCTCTCTCTCTCTCTCTCTCTCTCTCTCTCTCTCTCCTGAGCCGTTTATTAGCAGACACCAGGCGCGGAGACTCAGTGACTCAACTTTTAGTAAAGTTAGACCAGACTCCTCTAGCTGGGTGGTATAATGAGAGGGAGATAATGTGGTCATGTGAACGTGCGCTGCTTAAAAGTTTTCAGCTCAAGTTGACTTTATTCAATTTGTGGAAATAAACTTTGCAAGGTAACCTAATTCACTTTTATCTTTGGCAACAGATAGTTTTACTCATTCATGATTCATCAAAAGCGCAACTCACACCTTTTATGTATAATGAATTTTAAACTGGACGTTCGTTTTTGGGTCACCATTTATCACCGAATTTTGCAAAATCTCTAAATAAGTGTATCTCACTTTCCTCCATAATGCTCGTCATCACTGCTATTTCGTGAAAGTTCGGATGACGCCCATGAGCGGCAGAGGCAATGTCGAGAAACCGAAAATATGCACATATCAATCAGGGATTAAGGCCGTGTGCACCCACGTTAAGACCAGGGGGAACCAGGCAGTGGCAGGTGAGGGCTCTACAGGTAGACCTATCCTCGTTTAAATGAACATCAAGGAATCTCTCTCTCTCTCTCTCTCTCTCTCTCTCTCTCTCTCTCTCGTAATGCCTTCTATCTACTTTCTCTTACATATCTCTTAACTTTTGTCCTCGAATATATTAACACCATTTTGTCTCACTGTAGAACATTCAAACAGTTATAAAAGTCATCAGAAATACATAAAGGTAGTTTTTATTTGTCACAAAATGCCAAAAGACATAAACTTCCAATGGATTATGATCATATATTCAAATTATTTCTGGGCATAAACTGTCTTTATCACCGATCTTGATCCTTTTGCTACCTCGAAATTAACATGCGACAGCTCATCCTATTTGACACTCATTAACACACGAGGCAATTATGAACTTATTCAAGTTCATAACTGCCTGTTAATGATGTCCATTGTGGAGTCAGATGGCTGTTAATTACCTCTGCCAGGTGTCGTACCATGAGACTCGTGGCAGCAATTAATCTTCTGAAGACACAAAAAGAGAGCGTTTCAGACAAAGCCTCGAGTTCAAGCGCACTTGTGACGTCACAGTTGTCAAGACTGACGTCATATCTGTAAGTCAACATTTCACGTTGTTTTCGGAACGCTGGGTACTTTTGGGAATGTATTATTTCCCCTGTAGAAGTTATAAAAATGGAAATGCTTTTCAAGGGAAGACAATTTCCTTTGATGAAGTGAAAAATGTCAAGAAAAGAGAGAGAACAATTTCCACAAAGACTGAAAATTAAACGGAAAGTGTTTCAGTTAAATTTCATTTCTTTGCTTAAGTTGAAACCGAAGCAGAAGATGGTTAAGATGGACAGTTTCCAAGGCCGGAATAACAAACAGAAGAACACAGTTGTTACAAGGGATGATCTATTTTAACTTGTCTAAATTGAAAACCACTTTCGCAGAAAGCAAAATATTAATTAGTCCTGAGGTACAAGAAGTATTTTACAGCTAATTCCTCAATTATATGATGGGGCATATTAGGTTTTGCTTAGTAGCTACAAAAGCAGAGGATTGGCTTATAACAATTAAGAGAGAGAGAGAGAGAGAGAGAGAGAGAGAGAGAGAGAGAGAGAGAGAGAGAGAGAGAGAGAGAGAGAGAGAGAGAGAGAGAGAGAGAATATAGAAGAAACATGGGTCTCAACTAATGAGTCATATTCATGGGTCAAAATCTGAGTCACGACTTACAAGTCAAGACCTATGTGTCACGGACTTATGGGTCACAATCTATGGGGCACGACTTAAGAGTCACGACCTATGGGTCACGAATTATGAGCCACGACGTATGGGTCACGGCCCAAAGTAAAGTCATTAGACTATTTAAGTGGGTCGTGTAGGGAGACCTATACATAGTTAGTTAACCCTTTCAAATATTATTAAGAAACAAAACTCGGGTACCAATTTAAAATAAATAGGGGAATATTATGAATGTATAGTTGATCTTTAACTAAATTAGAAAATACAATTCAATTCGTAAGTGTTTTCGGGATTTTATTACCATAACCAAAAATTGTTTGATCTATGAAATAAAAAAAAACTAACTCCAAAGGAAAATTTAAATTTGTACAGACGAAACTTCTCCTGAAATTTTGCTCAACTGAAAATTGTTCAAACCTAAACCAAATCAGGAGCTTACCCCACACCCATGAGCATAAAATTTTCAGATAATTTTTATAAATAATTGTTTATTGAAGTTCAGATTAATGTTGTTATTCATGTAAATATTTCGACGTTGAAAAATCTGTTAAAACAGAGATACAAAAATTTAATAATAATAATAACAATAATAATAATAATAATAATTACAGAAACTAATCTCGAATTGCAGAAGCAACACTGATATATCCCTCATTTATTTTTACTAACAATTCTTATGCAAAACCCCTCAGCATTCGACAGAATTCTTAGTCCCGACAACAAAATTATTAATAAAAGTTATAGTTGGGTCACAGGGAAACCCCTAACCCAGGAGTAGAAGGACACAGCTCCAATTATAATTTTGATGAATCTGAAAGGAATCTTTTGGTGACTTTTATGGGTCAGAAGTGTAGTCATTTTCCTTATTAGACTGTAGTTATATCACAGAAAAAGAGGTAGAAAAGATACTGATGTTCTATAAAATATATAATATTCTATCATATATACCTAGCGTCTTAATGAATATAATGGGTCTCAGAATGAATACATATCTCCTGTAGTGACTTTTTTTTTATAAACTATTACACTCATGATATCACATTACAGAAATACTGGATAGTAAAACCCGAGTCACTTCAAAATACAATATACCGCACTACTGCAATCGTTTGAGTAATTTCTGCTTTACATTCCTATAGGTATCACAGGAACAGATTGCGCTTACACTTCTGAGGTAAAATGTAATATTCCGAAGAGTGAATTCATAACAATCTACCTGACGAAGTTAATGTCACACACCGTGACATTTTTTCATATTCACAAACATTAAGCCACAAATTCAGTTTAATATCAAATTCTCTCAACCTCGGAATAACATACACCGAAGGTGATGGATCTCTATTCATTTATAAATTCCCCTTCGGCGTTTTTTTTTTTTGTTTTGTTTTTTGAGGTTGACAGAATTTGACATTAAATGACATTTGTAGCTTAATGTTTATGAGAGTGGTATTTGTTCCTTCTGCTATCACACTGAATTGGTCAGCCATAAGGAAACACTGAATTGGTAAGTCATAAGGAAACACTGAATTGGTCAGCCATAAGGAAACACTGAATTGGTCAGTCATAAGGAAACACTGAATTGGTCAGCCATAAGGAAACACTGAATTGGTCAGCCATAAGGAAACACTGAACTGGTCAGCCATAAGGAATGTGGAAGCTTTAATGACACTTGATGCAGGTATTTTCATTTAGCCCGATAAATAAATAATTAATAATATACAAATAAATACATCATTATTGCTATGAAAATAGTTTTGCATCTATAAGAAACACTCTGCTATGATTCCACTAACAAACTTACCCATGAATGAGGGCATTTTTCCGATAGCGAAACAAGCGTTACCCAAAATAATTTGACAAAAATCTCACATAACTGGATTGCAAGAAACACGAGATGAAATAAAATGTAATCGAGAGACTTCAGGGAATTTTGAAGTTCCTTGCTGCCTCTGTAAAACAGGTACCTCTGTCACACTTATCACCTGAACTGCGCCTCTCCTTGCAGGAAATTGTGGCAGTCCATTAATAAATGTTGAAGTAGTCAAGTCATCTAAAACTTCTAAATACACAGCTCTAGTTGCAAAAAAGATAAAGAGTAGTCCCCTATCTTTTCACTTGAGAATGACCATGTTTCACAAAATAGGGACCAAAACAACCTACGTCAATATTGTTAAATGGAGGGTCATACCCTGCAACATTTTCATTTCGTAAATCGGCCAGGCATTGGTCAAGCTTTTGACCTTGAACCTTATGACATGTTACACAGTCCTTCAAGACATGTCTTAAAGCCCTGTTGCCTCTTATTACCCGTATGCCCCATTTTCTTACGGTGGTCTTTGACAACTTTGTAATGAGATAATCCTTTGGTAATATTATAGGATGCTTTGTGTCACAGTCCCGAATAGAATTGTGCAGTCTACCTCATACACGAAGTAAACCATTGGCCTCAATGACTGGTTTCAGTGTCCTTAATTTCTATTTCATCAGTGATGATCCGCAAGTCATCCAGATTAAGTGGCCAGCAATATTCACTCTGCCTCAAGAACTCTGGTCCTTGCAACCACCTGGATGATTGCTGCCCTCTAGAGGCCTCATCTGCAGGGTTGGGTTTTGAGGAAACATATCTCCACTGATCAAGGTGGGAATAATCCCTTATCAAGGATATTCTGTTTTTCATAACGTGTTGTATTTTTCCCTGGCATTGTTAATGCACCGTAATACAGTTGTACTGTCTGTCCAAAAATTTACTCTAAGAGGAGTATTTTAAGGGCATCAGTTAGTGCACTGTGCACTTTTAACAGCCAAGCAAGCTGCAGTTCATTCTGATATGGGAGTAGAAACTGCCGGGTGGGGGGGTGGGGGGGGGGTGGGGGGGGCACTCGTGCTTTATATAAAATGCCAAGAAACTACCTCACCAGTATTAACATGGAGGTAAGCAACTACACACATCCTTGTAAACATGCATCACTAGATAAAAGAAGCTCAGTTTCACCCACATTGTCAGCGGAATCAAGGATATTCCTATCCAGCACCACATTAAATAAACCATTGTTTTAACAAACCACAGTGATAGCCATTGAATCAAATCAAGAGGTACTATCTCACCCCAGGATAACCTTTGGCGACATAGTTTTCCCAAAGTATGTCTATGGCTCTTATTGTTGTCTTATCTTTGGAATCACTACCTGCTAGGGGAAATGGCTTAATGTCAAATCGTGTAAAGGCACTTTCTTATATAAATCCCCTTGGAAACAAATTTCATTGAAGGTAAAAGGAATTCGATACCATTATTCCTTAAACTGCTTTCATATAAAAACCACTTTGAAATTAAATTATTTCCAGGTACTAGGAATTCGATTGCATTATCCGCTTATCAGCTGCATCAACCATGACCCCTCTGGAGGATATCAGATTATCCAGCCACAATACACCAGTCGATAAAATGAACAGAGCGCTTGGTAAGTCTATAATGCGTGACAGACATCGTTGTTAGATACATCCAGTGACGCCCAACTCTGTCATTTGGCAACGCCATCACAACAAGTACTCCTCGTCAGTACGAACGACCGGATCACGATATTTGAAGAATTTGAGGGAAGGGGAAAGCGGGCTATCAAATTGTCCGCATGTGGCTGTGTGGCCCTTAATGCAGTCATCGACCCTTATTTTGTGGGGCTGTGATCCTTCATTGCGATTTACGAGAAGCGTTTGTTAGACTGTGAAATACTGTGGGGTTGGTGATCTCGTTACTTTTGTGCAGTTTCGCTACTGGACTGGGTGCAGTTACCTAATAGAAGAAGAATTTATGTATGCTTGCTTTTTGCTAAGGCCAGAAATTGATAACCTCAGCTTCGACATGAGTTTCATTACAGTGTGGTTTAAAAAATTGTTTTAATTGTGATTCGTTGTCTGAAGAACTTGGTATAAATTAAATGTTTAGTTTCATCAAGACTTTCATTCACTCCGAAGAAGTTTCAAGCCAGAGACATTAGGCCAATGTTATGTTAAATGAGAATATTGGTAAAGCGGTAAAAACTGTTTTTAATAATATTCTAATATTTGGTACAAATATAAGATTCTGTTTTTCGCTATGTGAGCCAAAGATTGACAGCAATTAAATAATCTTAAAAACCACTTCAGCTGTACTCATGAACACGACTTCTATAATCTATATACAAAGACTATTATGCAAAAATTATTATACAAGTTCGTTAAATCACGATGAAAAGCAATAGATTCTTCTATCGAATGCAAACGCAGTTTACCACTATGAAAAGTCTAATTATTGTTGGGAAACAGACATTATATCTTTAAATCTTTCCAATTACGCTTGCTTAACTTCAAATTAGAAATTAGAGTACCTCTTGCACAGTGAGATCCGATGCCTTTTCATAAAATGATTAAACTGTTGGCTAAAAAAAAATAAAATCAGGATGAAGGTGTTAGTAGGATTAGGAATCCCAAGCACAGAGAATACCAATCTAGTATTATTTACTTATCAATAAGAACCTTTGCCAGAGACGTAAAATACAGTAATCCGGTTTTCTCGCTAGGGAGAGAGAGAGAGAGATGAGAGAGAGAGAGAGAGAGAGAGAGAGAGAGAGAGAGAGAGAGAGAATGTGTTTTTTCACTGAACTCAGATCTACATAGCTTAAATTAGGTCCTTGACATGACCAGGACGTCTCCATTACCTTACGTGCATGAATGTGCGTCCGCCTGCGCGCACGCGTATGTGCACGTCTAAGTGTTAAAATTCTGGAGAAGCAGATTTCCAGCATAAATTTCGGCCAGAAATGTCCGAACTTCCACCAGCAAGAGAAATGTCGTAAGCACCTTCTAGTCTCTTTTTCTCTTTTTCAGACATTTTCTCTTTTAATTTTCCTCCCTACAAGAAGTGGCCATTCAGGAATTTTCGAGTTTTATCCCGGAATTACCAAAAATATAAATTCGCCCAGGCAAAAAGTCTCGCTTCCCCATTTCTGCTGATTAAGCGAAAGTGGTTTATTCAGCTCTCTTTTTCTTTTTCGGTTTTCTCTTACTGTTATGACACATATTACGATAACAGCCATATAACTCACATTCCCTGTTACATTCTCAGTTATCTTTGATAACAGTTTTATCTCTTATTTCTTTATTACATTGTTTAGATTCCCAGTTATATTTACAATACAAACATTGTGATGCACTGTATATTCACACAATGATAGTTCAGGTATTATTATCCGTAAAACTGTTATAAAATCTCTCTCTTACCTTTTCAAGAATGTTGAAGCACAATGATGAAACATTTACTACTTGGATATCCAGCAGTATCACATGTTATTTGTATTCATGATGCTATATAGGAGAATATTTTAATGAAAAATTATTTCTCTGTTAATAATTAATTTGTTTTTGTTAATAGCTAATTTCTTATTCATTCACGCAAGATAATGGGGACGTGTTGGCCATGGTAAAAACCTAATCTAAGATTTGTAGAACTGAGTTAATTGTAAACCACCTCTCTCTCTCTCTCTCTCTCTCTCTCTCTCTCTCTCTCTCTCTCTCTCTCTCTCTCTCCTCTCTCTCTCTCTCTCTCTCTCTCTCTGTTCCAGTGTCTTGCCACACATTTTCTTTTCTCGATTAATGAACGCCAGCGAGAAAATCGGATTACTGAATTCTACGTTTCTCACAAAGGTTCACAATGAAAGGTCAATAATACTAGATTGCCATTCTCTGAGATTAAAATTCCTGATCCTACTAACACCTTAATCCTGGATTTTGTGTGTGTGTCTTTTTTTTTGAGTCAGTATTTAAATAATTTTATGAAAAGGCATCAATCTCACTGTGCAAGAGGTACGCTAACTCCTCCGATGCTTTTGAAGTTACATCAAGGATATATGTAAAGATTTAAAGATATAATATCTATTTCCGAGCAATGAATACACATGTCAAAGGGTTAGACTGCGTTTGATTACATTATTCATTTACCTATTTCACTCTCGTGATGGGATGTGGATTAATATCAGTTCCAGACATCGGGACGGATTTGTGTCACTGATTACTTCCTGACAGTTCCCACTTTAGAAGAGGTCTAATCCGGACTCTTCAGTTTTCGTAATGGCGGCATGTTGAATCCTTCAGTTAACGATACCGAGAGATTATCCGTTTTAAATGCAAAAAATTAAAAGGAAAAGAATATTATAGTCGGACTGACTAGCACGAGGTTCTATTCTTTAATCTACTTATTTTAATCTGCAAAATATGTTGCAATAACTTGAAAATACTCTAATGGGAAACATGTCTGGCTATTGTATGGATTTAGATTCCCGACCAAATAATATAAGCGAGCATTATTCATCCGAAACTTTTGTATAAAAGTAATGTATTCTTTTTTATAAAGATATCATCGCACATTGTACCGTAGAAAACCGCACATTATTTTGGTATGTTTCAACATGTGTAATGTTTGTTATCAAATTATACTTATTATCAAAACTCAACATTCCGTTCTTCGTGTTGAGTTTTATGTGCAGAAGCTTCACGATTCGTATTTATTACTGTTTTTAAGGCAAACTTCACTTCACTATGAATCCTTGATTTACACGAATATACAAAGATCGCTGTGATATTCTTAATAGGAAAAAAAAATCTCATATCTATAAAATACGCGAACAGAAAACCCTAAAATAGACAAGAGACGGCTCACACTCACAGGCATCTTTTTCCCCTAATACATATCTCACTTGTAAGTCCGCCCCCTCCCTCCCCCACCCTCAACTCCGACACCGGAAACGAATCCGCAATTTCGTGGATAAGCCCTCGTCCCGATCCTGCACCTTGAGTTTTCCCCTGGCTTTTTTTTTTTCTTTTATTCTTGCATCGTTGATGTTTCACTTGTCCCAGTTCTGATCCATTTCCGAGAAAGACCTCTCTCTCTCTCTCTCTCTTTATATAAAAGACCTCTCTCTCTCTCTCTCTTATTATATATATATATATATATATATATATATATATATATATATATATATATATATATATATATATATAGATATATATATATATATAGATATATATATATATATATATATATATATATATATATATATATATATATATAGATAGATATATATATATATATATATATATATATATATATATTATATATATATATATATATATATATATATATATAAGACCTCTCTCTCTCTCTCTCTCTCTCTCTCTATATATATATATATATATATATATATATATATATATATATATATATATATATATATATACATAGTATATATATATATTCACATATATATATTTATATATTTTATATATACATTATATATGATTACACATATGTATATAAATATTTTTTTTTCTGCCTCACCTCAGACTGAACCAAGGTTCTTATATGAAAGGTGTGGGGGCTAGCATGTGACCGAAGTAGGTTCGATACTGATAAGAGGTAAAATCTATTTTATTTATCACGTGACAGCAGGTTGTTTATTCGCATATTATCCACTCAGGATAATCGGGAAGTTGGGGACAACTTGCTTGTATGCGACGGTGCGCAACCTAATCAGGGAAAGCTCTTGATACAGAAGACCTTAGGTTGCAACTTCTTTTATTATGGCCTTGCCTCTCATTTAGGGGTAGGCTACTCAGGCTACTCAGTTCGACCCCGATGTGAGGTAGAAAGGCGTCCTCTATTACACAAGGGATTATGTACTGCTTTTTTCCATTATATATATACTGTATGTATATATAAATTTTATCGTGGTTTCTCTCTCTCTCTCTCTCTCTCTCTCTCTCTCTCTCTCTCTCTCTCTCTCTCTCTCTCTCTCTCTCTCTCTCTCTCTCTCTCTTTAGTTATATATTTCATTTATTGAAAAAAGAGGTTTATTATGGTGTCATTTCATCAAAATATGACAAGATCATATTTTTATCTTGGAATCAATTTTCAGGTTTTAATATCGTAGAATGTGCTGGTTCACGACAGGTATCGTACAACCCTAACAATAACAACACTTACCGACAATTCAATTTCTTATGAGTTGTTATTGTACCTGCAGCCTCTCTCTTCATTTTTGTGCTTCTCTTATATAGCTCATCTGATCGTGGCTTCCTATCTCTCAACGACGTTATTCCATAAAACATGAGTAAAAAAAATACAAATTACTGGATTTCAAAGCCAGTTTAGATTCAGCTGGTCTTTTGCCAGCATTTGTTCTTGCTCCTGGGCAGCCACTAATGATTTGACAGGGGATTCTCTAGGATTATTTGTCATTAGTTGTCTACATGTCGGACACATGATTTGAAATGTTTTCCAGGTCATTACTCTCAGAGGGTTTTCCATAATAAAAAATGACAGGTTCTTCTGGGAATCGTCCGTGCGTCTGGCCCCTTTTCCATCTCCTAAATAGAATATGACTGCCTCCTGTACATTACCACCACCTCTACCCACGACTTAGTAAAGCAGAATCATTTATAAATAACCATAATCAAATATCTTTTTGTCTTTCATCAATCATTAAAAGCCTTTGGCTATTTGTCAAGGTTTTCTCGCCAGCCTTCCTCTTATATTTGCTCATCATCCATGGCAACGGTGTCCATTACTATCATTATTGCTGATGGCTGCCAGTTATCCCCGACAGATGCCACAGAGCGAGACAAACAGAAGCTATATTATTCATTTCTTGAATTAGTGATCCAGACTCCGGGCAAGGCTTAATTTACCTAAGGTGTAATCATCAGGGGACGATTGTTTTCCTCAGTGAGGGCGTGTGATACTTACGGTCACTTCTGGCTATTCAGCGTTTTCAAAGGCAGTGAAAAGAGGGAGTTGGAGTGGTTGGACAACAAGATAAAGAAATCCAGAAATCAAAGGAGATGAAATACAGGAATCTAAAGGTGGAACTTGGAGAAAAAAGCAGACAGTTCCACTACGAAATAATATTAGAGGGGCTGGGCAGCAAGAGTGAAGGAAGAAAGCGCGAGAATGGAGGCAAAGCAAAAGGCTAAGAAGTGGGAGCAGCAGCTGGGGGCCGAAGGGACGCTGCAAATTCACCGAAAATGAATAAGAGGGAAATGAAAAATCTCCAGGAGTCGCATTCTCTTCTTGACCGAAGGAGAGAAAATGAAGCGAAAAAAATCGCACCTGGTTCAAATAAAAATGGAGAGAAAACCTGGAAATAAATGTACAATAAATAGTTGGACGTCTCAATTTAAGGTGATTTTGCGAAAAACTAAGAGTTCACTTAGAGAATCTGGTATTCAAAAACTATCTCTTCTGCATGGAAAACTAGGACATATATCAAAAGAGATGACGTTACAGCTATAAAAGCAATTTGCAGGAGAGAGAGAGAGAGAGAGAGAGGAGAGAGAGAGAGAGAGAGAGAGAGAGAGAGAGAGAGAGAGAGAGAGAGAGAGAGGAGAGAGAGAGAGAGATTTTCCACTTCAACATCAGAAGTGAAACAAGAGAACCGAAGGATAATGGACCAATTCCCATTATTTAAAATTTGGAAAGCTTTCAAAATCCCGGGCAGCCCTCGCCTAATCCTTTAAAAATATCAATAGCATTAATTAATTGCTTCGTGTTAATTCTCTATAGAACAGCAGAGACAGATTAGCATCCAATTACTTATCTGCTGTTTCTCTATATTGTAAAAACACCAGAGACTGTTGGAAGCGCGTCCAGCGGTACAGGGTATTATCTTTATTAGAGAATTCCTTGTCTGAAGAAAATGCAATATACTATTTCTACCCGGGAATCAAATGCCAGACTTATGAGATGTGAATCGCTACAGAAACTATAAAGTATTTAGAGAGAACATACATCCGCCAGTGCCCACACCCATGAACCCAAGTTTATTCTCTTAGTTTATTCTACACGTTAAACCTGTCAGTTCTGCCTACAGTAGTTCTCAGCATCCCTTTGGAGTCGACCAGACTTTGTTGGTGGATGTGATTAATTACTATTAAGAAATTGTCTTTGTTTTTCTTGTTAGTCTCCTTCCTCACCTTTTCTTTGATTTTCATCAATCTTGTAGTTGGATGCTTTTTACCTTAGCCTTTTCTACAAGGTTAGAGAGAGAGAGAGAGAGAGAGAGAGAGAGAGAGAGAGAGAGAGAGAGAGAGAGAGAGAGAGATTGCTAACCGGCCAGCAATAGCCATGCAGTTGACAAATGAACTAAGAAATGTCACGTGTGAATCGAATGCTTTCCACCCTAGTAATAATGACAGCATATACATACACACACACACACACTATATATATATATATATATATATATATATATATATATATATATATATATATATATATATATATATATATATATATATATACTATGACCCTTATAACCCTTGAACATTAGACGTACTGTAGATTCCCTTCCCGCCATTAAGAGAAGCTTCCGCTCAGAGCGAGAGAAAACAAACATTCCAACATTCTTGAAAATGTTCCATTTTCGTTCCTTTTTTTATGCTCCCTATCGATGAATTTCTCTAAATTCAAACTCATTTCCTCATACCCATGACCTCCTCTTGGTTTAATGGAAACCTTTAAAGCTATCACGCTTCTTTTAAGACCCTTCAACTGTCTCTCATTCCGACAATGCCATGAAAATAACAATCCACCGCCATTCTCTTCTCAAATACTCCAATACTGTATTCTGAATACTGTTATGTATGCAGCCTTTGGACAAGACATCTACTGAGGTGTATACGTAACTTCGAGACACTGAGCAGCTTAAATCTGCCCAATCATCATTCATCATTCCCTTTTCTGCCTCCATTCAAAAGCACAAACACAGCATGGCGGGCGCATCTGGCAGCCACAGGAAACCCTCCTCACAACCATTCCCTAGCAAGGCCTTACTGAAAACCTCTACTCCTCAGTGCAGGTTTGAGGCTGACGCCTTGGAAGGTTGTGAGTGACATCTGGTAACCCACCTGGATACCTGCCATTGCAGCCCAGAGTACTTACCCACCCGTGTGCTTTGCAGTTCTCACCTGTTCGTCCCAGAAGCAGGCTACATCACGTGACCCAGATCACACAATGGCCCCACAAACATTGCATCGAATTCATTGTTTTCATCTGATCATAATTATCCAATTATGTCTTACAGTACTGTATTATCTCTTAAAATTTACCTGTTGACACTTTTAATTTATTCTGGTAGGATGGATATTATACAGTATATTGAATATTATCGCTAACAGCCATATATAGTTATTACCCCAACTATCTTGAAACTGAATCGGCCTGGGAGGTTGAACCAATAGATCGGTTTCCTGGTCATTTTTGTACTGAGGATCTCGACTGCTGACATCAACAGAATCTGCGATGACAAAAAAGCTAATAAGGTAGCCATGTTGAAATACTGACTATTTTACGGTGGTTTATACAAGCTTATCAAAGTTCCTATTCGATGGTAACCACTGAAACCTGCAGACCCCTAAAAAGGGGGCCGGCCAGTTTTCAGCAGATTATTAGCGATGTTTCGACAGATTGCTCTTTCAAAGGAAACTCAAAAATACAATAAAACGAAAAAAAACTGCCAGATAATCCCATAAAAATTTGAAATTCCCATCCTTTAAAAATACCCTTTAGCTGTGCTTATCCTAAACCTCCTATTTTTCATTTAAAATCCGAGGAAACTAATTAGAGAGAATGGCTGCAACCCCTTCCCCCAAATGCCACGAAGGAACTAACAACCAAAAGACGCCCACCTCATCCCTTACGAACAGCTGCGAACGAAAGTTTTTTTTTTTAAGAAAATTCCCAAGTTTCCAGTAACTGGAACCAACTCATTCTCAAGACATCACAAAATTTTGACCCCGCCTTATCACCAACAAATAATAATAATAATAATAATAATAATAATAATAATAATAATAATAATAATAATAATAATAATAATAATAATAATAATAATAATAATAATAATAATGAGGCTTGTTGCTGAAAGCAACAAAAAATGTAAAAATTCTGGCCTACAAAAATAATGATGATAAAAATATGCAATATGGGGCCTCCATAGTTGAAACACACATTTCCAGTAAGTAATAGACATTCGTCATTCAAAATCTGCCAAAAACAAACGGGAAACGCTGTGCACACCAAACACGACAGAAATCAGTAGCCGCCCAGGGACACAATCCAAAAATAAAGTTATTAAGAAGAACACACAAAGAGCACGAAATTATTATTGATTATTAATAAAATATTTTGGAGCCTGCCACCGATTAACTCAAGAAATACAGGATCCCGAAAAATCATAGAAAAAAAAAAACAATGTGTCGATAAACAAGAATAAGAGTAAAAGCACAAGAAATAAATGAAGGAACACTTACGCCGTCAATGGCAAAGTTCTTGAATCGTCAAAGGTAGCGGTGTTTTACTCAAGACTGCCCTTCACGACACTGGAGCCCAATTTCCTGTAAAGGCGCTTTTTTTATAACACTCACAAGGACCTTCCCTATATCCTCCGCTGTCTATAACGTCTAGCTAATGATTAATTACAATATAATCAGCGAAAATTGTGAGAACTTAAACACTCGTTGGCTAAACGACAATGTCAAAAATTGCCATTTATTCCCCTTGAATAAAATTTCCTAGTTTTCTTGAATACTTATTTTGATGTATTTCCCAGTTTCTATGAAAAAAATACGTTGATGTGATTGTTTTGCTCCACAGAAGAAGTTTTTTATTATATTAACTATAGCAATGAGTTTGTATAAATTAGTACATTAATATTTAAAGTAGTAAAACACCTTTTTCGCAAATTTTATCCATCTCTATAAAATTAAATGACGTCTGATTGCAGTGTTGTCAAACTTCTTCCTGTGGAGAATGTATATGTTATTTCCTTGTTGTAAGGGCACATGCCAGTAGTTTAAGCTTGCCTTCTGGACGAAACCCTTTTTTTTTTGTATGTTGGGTTACGATTAAACAACTTAATGTTTGTGTTTTAGTTGATGGTTTGTTACGTAACCCTGTAGTTTTGTAGATGTGACAACTGTGCTATCCAATGTACTGCTCCCGAGTTTTCTTCCAGGGTGAGAACATGAAGCTCTGCCTGTTTCGCAGCAAACTCCAGAAAGGCAAGTTGTAGAAGAAATTCTCGTAAAATCCAGCCCCATCACCTCGTGAACTGTCGTCGTGATTGCAGTAATTTCTTCATAAGAATATTCTGAAATCCCCTTTTTCTTGCCATTTATGTTTTTTCCTCTATCGAAGTAACGTAACGTTTTGTCAATTTTTGCAGTAATATGTTAACGTTTTCTTGCTTCTTAATGTAACTTGGATGATTGTTGTGTCCTTTAAATATTAATTATATGTGTTAAACTTTTTAAATGCGTATTTGTGAACCCGTGTGGCATCACCCAAAAAGAATTGGTGCAGGAAATATAGTTGATTGTTTCTCAACTGCACTTTGTTGGAAAGAATATAATGTTTCTTGACTTCATGGTACATTTAAGTAAGTTAGTAAACTCCTCAGCACTGTAACTTGGTCTCATTCAAAGCTAGGGCAGGAGGGCTTAATGTTGAATGAAATCGTACCGAATGTGGGCCTAAAACTTTAAAGTTTCACCACATTCTTTGCTAGTTATAGTAGTACTTTGCTTTGGTCCTTCGAACGAACCGGATGCCATAACGATTCACAAAGGATTTTTTTGGATGTTAAAGATAATTTACGATAAAGTTCACGTTGGTGATGGATGGCTATAAAGTCATTTTAGTGTAGCTGGCACGTGTCCAAAGTTATTTGGTGAGCAGGGTAAGGTATTGAATTACTTGGAGTGTTTTGCCAAGTAATCTGTTGTTTATGGAACATTATTGTTCGTATTTAGTGATTACTCTGTAAAGAAATTCTTGTTGAATTTCGTAGCCATTTTTGAACTTAGGTTTTCGTGACCAGATTTATTTTGTGAAGTGATGATTACTTGAAGTGTTTTGCCAAGTAATCTATTGTTTATGGAACATTATTGTTCGTATTTAGTGATTACTCTGTGAAGAAATTCTTGTTGAATTTCGTAGCTATTTTGAACTTAGGTTTTCGTGACCAGATGTATTTTGTGAAGTGATGAAGAGCACGTGGTCAAATTGTCTATCATTCAGTGAATGTTATTCGACCTATGAATAAGATTAGTTACATTTTCAATCAGGTTTAGATAATTTGCCATACATTTTTGATATTTGAGCAAGTTTCTTATTGATCCATTAACAAGAAAATGGATTCCAAGATTAGGGTAGTTATTGAAAGGGAAATTATTTCCTTACAAGATTTGCTTGATGAGACAGATAACTGCATTGGTGATACTGATACACCAAAATCGACCCTTGTCATGTATGAACGTTGTCTTATTGAGGGTCTACGACGTTTTGAAGATAGTTGGTCACAGAATGTGACGATTATTTCACAGGATAGTGAATATGATAGTTTATGTAGAAGTTATAGAGCAATAACTAGATGTGTAAGGAAAGCTATTGCTACTGCACAGAAAACTATGAGCGAGATTGACACGGGAGATATAAATCAACAGCCCGCTTTGCCTCCTCCTTCGGCTCCCATTAACCCTCTCCCTCCCCCTAAACTCCCAGCAATTAAGATACCTGAATTTAGCGGTGGGGAAGAACAATGGCTTGCATTTTGGGATATATTTAACAGTTTAGTTCACGATCGTAGGGATATTTCCAATGTGATTAAGTTTTCTACCCTCAGAGCTAGTTTAAAGGATAACGCCTTTAAAGCCATAGAAGGTTTGCCTGTCACTAATGCCAATTATTCAGTAGCTATTCAGACCCTTAAGGAGAAGTATGATAATAAGGACAAATTGAAACGTAGACTTATGTCCAAATTAACGCATTTAGTCCCTCCCAGTCATACAATAGAGGATTTGAACACTTTCAAATTGGAATATGAGAAGATTATTTTACAAATGAACACATTGAATTTAGATGTAGAGGCCATGAACCCCATTTTCACTAGTATAATATGCGAGAAATTATCACCTGAAACACGTAAGGCTATAGCTAATAAACATAATAGTATGTCTCTTGATTTAAAGCAAATTTCCTCAGGTTTGAAATATGTTTGTGAATTAATGGAATTTTGTTACGAAGGTGAGAATTCTAATAAGAGAAAACGTGATCAGGGTAACTATTCTAAAGTGATTCCCTCAAATGTGCAAAACGTGCAGAGAGCACAACAAAGTAACAGTAAGCCTAGTAATAGTAGTTCTTACCATAATTGTGTGTTTTGCTCATCGAACCATGCCTCTCGCGATTGTAAGACTTTCAAAACCATTGATAGTAGAAGGGACAGAGTTAAATATTTAAGATTGTGCTTTGCTTGCCTCAAAGGAGGTCATTTATTCTCTGAATGTAGAAACAAACCGAAATGTAATATATGTGATGGGCCTCATTACCCGATGATTTGTAAGAAAACAGAAAACCCTGTTAATCCTGCTCCACCAAAGTTGAGTGTAAATAGTACTAATGTTAGTAAGTCAAATGTTAATTCTGGGAAATCTCATAATGATTCTAAAGGTGCTGTAAGTAAAGGTGATTCCCCAGTAGTTATGACTGCTTCTTTGGGTACTGATCATTCTCAGACTAATAAGATTTCTGTTTCGACTGCTCTTCCTACTGCTAATGTAATTGTGTCAGGGAATGGACATCGCTCCTTTGGGAGAGCACTCTTTGATTCTGGTGCACAAAGAACGTTTATTGCAAAGGAATTAGTTCATAAGCTTAGTCTACCGTCCATAGCAACAGTAGCCTTAAAGGTAAAACCATTTGGCAGTGATGCCATGGAAGTTAATTGTAATATAGTAAGAGTTGTGGTGAGACTAGGTAAGATTCGTACTGTCATTAATGCCATTGCATTCGATAGAGTTAATTCCAGAATTTATTCTCCAGGTTTAAGTAAGTCAGCTGCGTTCTTGACGAGTAAAGGCATAAAATTAGCAGATAATGATTTAAATTCAGATGAAGTGAATGGTATAGAATTGGTCATTGGAGCTGATTACTATGGAAAATTCATTCACAACAGTCAAATTTGCTCTGGAATACAGATATTGAATAGTTCTGGTGGTGCACTAATTTTTGGACCTCTTCCTAGTTGGTCTTATGACAATGTAGAATCTAATGAGATTACTACATCAAATGTATGTTGTTCAAGAATAGAAGTAGAGGAAATCCCTATTAATTCTTGTTGTGAAGTTAGAAAATTATGGGATTTAGAAAGTGTTGGTATCCGTCAATCTGAAATTAGTCCTGAAGAAAGAGAATCAGTTAAGTGTTTTAAGGATAAAGTAAAAAGGGTTGACAATAAGTATGAAGTGTCCTTGCCATTTAAAGATGAAAGTAGACCGCCTGTTAACTATAGAATAGCCATTGGTCAATTAACTTCCTCGCTACATAGATTCGAATCTGACCCCTCCTTGTATGCTCATTATGATAAGATTATCCAAGATTACGTTCAGTCTGGGTTTATAGAATTAATTCCCTCAGGCTCCCCTATTATAGGGCATTATTTACCCCACCATGCTGTATTGAAGGATTCAGAAACAACTCCCATTCGAATAGTTTTTAATGCTTCTTCCAAGGCTAAAGGAGAACTTTCCTTAAATGATTGTTTATTAACTGGTCCCTCATTAACTACTAAACTTTTTGATGCCCTGTTGAGTTTCCGTACAAACCCAGTAGCTGTGATTTCAGATATCAGTAAAGCCTTTTTAAGGATAGGCATTTCACCTGACTGTCGTGATTATTGCAGATTTCTATGGATAACTGATCCCTCCGATTTGAAGTCTACTGTAACTTACCGGTTTTGTGTAGTTTGTTTTGGAGCTACATGCTCCCCCTTTCTCTTGCAGCAAACCCTTTTGCATCATTTATCTTTACATGATAATCCCCTTGCATCATCTCTGATGAAGAATTTCTATGTAGACAATTTTAGTAAAACTTACAAGGATGTGTCAGTCTTGATGGATGAGTATCCAGTAATAAATGAGATTCTTGAAGATGCTAATATGCCTCTACAAGAATGGGTCAGTAATGATTCAGAGTTTAACAGAACCATAGATGTTATCAAAGAAAGAGTGAACGTTTTGGGTTTAGAGTGGTATCTAACACAAGATGAGATGTCACTGAAGGAAGTAAATTGTGAGTATAAAGGACCTTTAACCAAGCGAAAGGTCTTATCAGTAATAGCTCGAATGTTTGATCCTCTAGGATTATTGTCACCAATACAGGTGAGAGGTAAATATTTTCTTAAATGTTTGTGGAGTAACTACGGGTGGGATGACCCTTTGCCAGAATCATTATGTTCAAGGTTTGATGAAATTTGCAAGTGTATTAGAAATGTAGAAAGTTTAAAGTTTCCTAGGTTTGTTGTACATCCTGAAGGTTCCCACTTACATGTATTTTGTGATGCCTCTAACAAGGCATATGGAGCTGCTGCCTATGTGATTGATTTCAAGAGAAGTGTAAGCAATTTACTGGTCAGTAAGTGTAAAGTTGCACCAAACCCTAAACAGACTATTCCGCGTTTGGAATTGACAGCCTTGTCCTTGGGTGCGAAACTTGCTGGAAGATTAATGCAGAATGATGATTTGAGATTGAGTTCTTGCACTCTCTGGAGTGACTCCATGGTTTCTATTTGTTGGGTGAAGAACAATAATAGTAAAATTCCCTATGTACGAAACAGAGTCACTGAAATTAATGAATTCAAGTTTCCTCTACGGTATACCCCCTCTAAGGATAATCCAGCTGATATTTTATCCAGAGGTAGTACTAGTAAAGATTTAGCGCAAAATTCCTTATGGTGGAATGGCCCTAAATGGCTTTTAACTGGTGATTATCCCCAATCTTTAGCTACAGAAACTGTGCATGTTAATGAAATTCTTTCAGAACCTAAGTTTGTTAACCCTCCAACCCCATTAATTGACATCCCACGTTACAGTAATTTAAGTAAGCTTAAACGTATCATGAGGTCAATATTGCTTTTTCTTAATAAATGCAGTAAAGGTTCTAAGTTTGTTGTTAACGAAATGAAAGCACTTGTCCTCCTTGAACAGAAGCAACATTTTTCTACTACCAGAATGTACCTCTGTGATAAGAATTCACATGGAGTGTCCATGGATATTAAGAATTTCTGTAATCAGTTGAACTTATTTTTTGTTGAGGAAAATCTAATTAGGTCTCAGGGTCGCATGAAAAACGCTTCCATGTCTTATGATACTCAGTGCCCAATGTTATTGCCTTCCAGAAGTTATTTAACAGTGTTGATAGTTGAACATTTGCATAGACATCATCACCATTGTGGTGTCAATTCTGTACTGGTATTGTTGAGAGAAACTTTTTGGGTACCGAAAGCACGACAAGTTATCAAATCGATTCTGTCAAAGTGTGTTTTGTGTCAGAAGTTAACCAAGAAACGGTTGTGTTTGCCGCCTCCTCCACCATTACCCACAGAAAGAGTGAGATATGATAGATCTTTCCAATCAGTAGGAGTTGATTATACTGGTGCTATTAATGTTTTTGATCATGAGACTGGCTTGGAGGAGAAGGTCTTTATATGTCTATTTACCTGTACTACGAGCAGGGCAGTTCATTTTGAATTTACTCATTCCATGACTGCTTCCGATTTCCTACTGGCTTTTCGACGCTTTGTAGCATATCATTCTCTGCCGAGTCTGATTATATCTGGCAATGGTAGGAATTTTGTTGGATTTAATAATTTCCTGAAGGAAATTATGGATGTACTCTAAAATGTATATTTGATTTAAATTTTGATGTGTTAAGATGGTCACAGCTGCATAGCGTTATTCAATTGAATTCGCTCCTGGGTGCAGTTATGATTACTTCTAATTATGATTCTTCTTGGGGGAGAATGTCAAAAATTGCCATTTATTCCCCTTGAATAAAATTTCCTAGTTTTCTTGAATGCTTATTTTTGATGTATTTCCCAGTTTCTATGAAAAATACGTTGATGTGATTGTTTTGCTCCACAGAAGAAGTTTTTTATTATATTAACTATAGCAATGAGTTTGTATAAATTAGTACATTAATATTTAAAGTAGTAAAACACCTTTTTCGCAAATTTTATCCATCTCTATAAAATTAAATGACGTCTGATTGCAGTGTTGTCAAACTTCTTCCTGTGGAGAATGTATATGTTATTTTCTTGTTGTAAGGGCACATGCCAGTAGTTTAAGCTTGCCTTCTGGACGAAACCCCTTTTTTTTGTATGTTGGGTTACGATTAAATTACTTTAATGTTTGTGTTTTAGTTGATGCTTTGTTACGTAACCCTGTAGTTTTGTAGATGTGACAACTGTGCCATCCAATATACTCCTCCCGAGTTTTCTTCCAGGGTGGGAACATGAAGCTCGGCCTGTTTCGCAGCAAACTCCAGAAAGGCAAGTTGTAGAAGAAATTCTCGTAAAATCCAGCCCCATCACCTCGTGAACTGTCGTCGCCATTGCAGTAATTTCTTCATAAGAATATTCTGAAATCCCCCCTTTTTTTTTGGCTATTTATGTTTTTTCCTCTATCGAAGTAACGTAACGTTTTGTCAATTTTTGCAGTAATATGTTAATGTTTCTTGCTTCTTAATGTAACTTGGATGATTGTTGTGTCCTTTAAATATTAATTATATGTGTTAAACTTTTTAAATGCGTATTTGTGAACCCGTGTGGCATCACCCAAAAAGAATTGGTGCAGGAAATATAGTTGATTGTTTCTCAACTGCACTTTGTTGGAAAGAATATAATGTTTCTTGACTTCATGGTACATTTAAGTAAGTTAGTAAACTCCTCAGCACTGTAACTTGGTCTCATTCAAAGCTAGGGCAGGAGGGCTTAAGGTTGAATGAAATCGTACCGAATGTGGGCCTAAAACTTTAAAGTTTCACCACACACGAGAATCTCTGGGTATTTATGCCCTTATGCCCTTTTAATATATCATTCAGGTTTGTGCAATGTGTCATTTTATGGGTCTTTGGCTGGGGAACCAATACTTTGAAAGCATTTGAATTTCATTTAGTCTAAAATTAAGTATATTACTTTTAAGGGTATGATATCCAGTACTCAGTACCTAACTTCATCCTATTATTTAAAATACGTCTATCGTTTATCATTTTGTGTTTTATTTCTAGTATATTGTTACGTGTGGGTCTTGGCTGATCAGTTATTGGTTAATTTACGTAAAGTTGCACGGCCCTGCAGGCCAAGAATACACGTAACCTGTCTCTAGAAGCCAAGAGTTAACCTCAAAGACAGACGTTAATTAATCAAAGGTCGCCAGTTAAGGGTAATTAACCTTAACAAAGAATATTCAAGGAATAAAGACTTTATGATGAACGTCACCAACTGCGGACGACGAAAAATCTCTACTTGTTAAAATGGTATTAAATACAAAAGACACACCGGTTCTCCCCCAAACAATGAAAGCTAGGCATAACGAATACCAGAGTATTAAAAATGACTTGCTTGCCTAAATCCCCGAGACTTACTGGGACAATTCGGCTAACGCTAACAATATAATAATTTGACTTAATCTAGACTTCGTAATAGCATATCCCGTAAGTGGTGGCTGGAGAATGAAACAAAGAAAACGGAAATACAGAAAAGTTATTAGTCAATTGACGAAGCTTTAACAAGAATTGGACTTACCTTGAACGTCGAGTCGTTTGCGCATACAATGGACCTCAGGAGTCGGGATTCTGGCAGTCTTCCCAATTCACTAATTAATATAGACGTAGGAGTAAAAGTGGAGTGAGGGAACAAAGGGACACCATTCCGGCACGCTACGCGGCGTATTTCCTCGTTCGTTGTCTGTCTCTCTCTGACCTCGCTCGCGTTCCCGCAAGGTGAGGTGGTCTCTTGACATACCGCCCCAGGCAATCCGACCTTGACAAAGGCATCGCTGAATGCATAGAGTAAAGGGAAAGATAGCTTAAGGCCACCATTACTAGAGACGATTGAGTGAAAACCCTCTCTGAGGTTTAGGTCCCTAATGCCATAGCATATTTTGTTTTTTGAACTACCCTGCCTATGCTCGGGCGCCATCTGTCTCTGCTGTGATCGTTATTTTGAATTGCCTGGCCTACCGGCGGGACAGAGATGTTCTCTGTCGAGGTCAATCTGACTAATATTCCTACACCTAAATACATCGAGGGCGAACAGCAGTAATATTTATAAAAGCTCCCCCCCCCCCTTAAGAGGGCCTTCACTCCCTTTTCGGGCGTGAAGGTCTGTCCTAAGCAAGCTGTTTGCCTCTAGTAGGTTACTCTTCTTCCCCTGAGCAGATTAGTCCTGGTTAGCCTACCTAGCTACAGTACTACCTAACCCTAGATAGGATATGAGCTATAATCACTACTTTACCTAATTCTAATAGTACTAGAAGGTGCTCACGGTTATTATAGGCTACCTCCTACAATCATGATGTTTTAAGACCTAGCCTAGTGGTACATTCTATGGTATTCCCTAGCCTAACCTATCCTAAGCCGACCGTAGCACCAACATAAGAGTTAATGTTCTAACTAAATTACAACTTGGTTTATGTTTAATACAATTAATAATTACTAGTTAATTCATGAGGGTTGCCTCATATGATAAATGGGTGCCTCACTGAGGTCTTAGGCCATGCGTGTCATGAGCATCGTGGCTCGTTTCACAATAGTTAAGATTATTGAAATTAGTTATGCTACTTACATGATTACTACGGCTCGGTGGTAAGTGGAAGGAACAAGGCTACTAATTTGAAGTACCGTACTTAAGGCGGTCTAGGCTATGTACAAGAAAAGAGATCACACTGGCTACCTCCTCTGGGCAAGGGACCAGGGTCACTCTAAGATGGTAGGGCACTGTGCCGAGAGGGCACTAGTGCCTGGATGAGCTTATGGCTCGGCAACTACTGGGCTCTCTTCCGCCCCTTCTTCTTCTTCTTCGGGTTCCTCCAAGGCCTATCAGTATCAGGCTTAGGAGGGGATGAGGGCACCGACTCTGGGGACAGGCCAGAAGGGCTAGCGGGCGCGAAGTCAGGGGCAACTTCAAAAGCTACAGGAGGGCTCCCTACTCCAGCTGCTGCGACAACCGGAGCGAGAGCGATCTCGACTCCTGCGTCCGAGGAGGCTAGTTCCTGGTCTTCCAGAGACGGGGTACCATTTCGATCCTCCAGGGGTTCATCCCCTGGAGTCAGATTTGGCAAAGAAGTCTCGGGTGCTGGAGGCTCTCCGTTTGCTATGATCAACTGCATGGGGAATCCTAAATCTCCCGGAGGAGGAGTCGCCTCATGATTTAGACCAGGCATAGGGGCCTTCGTAATTGGTAGCTCAACGTCCGTGGCGGACGGAGTGTGGCACGTTTTGGCTGCAGCAGAGATTCCTGTCCCAGCAGGAGATCGTAGCCTCTCTGAGGGTTTTGTTCGGGGGCGTCCGCTGGGCGTTGCTTACTTGGGCAGCCCTCCCAATTTGTGGAGTGGTCTGTCCGCTTGCACGTCCTGCAGTGGTACTGCTCCTCCTGAATATCTCTTCGGGGAGAGGGAGGACCTCTTGGCGGGCCAGCCCTTCGCGATTGGAGAGGGCTAGGCCTAAAATAGTTTGGTTTATGCCCCTTCCGTGGACTACTTTGGTGGGCGGAAGGTGGGGGTTTGACTTTATCGAGAGTTCTAGATGGGGCCTCCGTGGAGGAGGTAATGCGGCTGCGAAGTGGCGTTGGTAACGGGCTTCCCCAGAGAAGATCCCATCCCAACAAGAAGGCCACTCCGGGCCAAATTCCACCCACCACGCCAAGGCAGTGGGGTATCGTGCCCCAAGGTGTCGTAACCTGGAGTTGGACCGTGGGAACGGTAATGGTGTGGCCTTCTATCCACTTCATTTCCCACCGGGTTTTTTCGTCAACCATGGCACCGGCTGGCACTTGGGCCCTAATGATCAGGCTAATGTCTGCCGCAGTGTCTACTGTGACCAGAAGGGTCACTGGCAGGCTAGTGCTCTGAAAGATTACAGTCCGTTAGTCCGAAGGCCCGATAGTCCGAAGGCCCAATAGTCCGAAGGTCCGATAGTCGTAGGTTGGTATTTTTATGGGTGTTTACTGGTTACAATTTTGCCGTATTAGCTATGGAGGGGTGGGGGGCTGATTACAGTCCGTCGGACTATCGGGCCTTCTGACTTTCGGACTATCGGACCTTCGGACTATCGGGCCTGCTGACTTTCGGACTATCGGACCTTCGGACTATCGGGCCTTCGGACTATAGGGCGGTCACCCTCTGAAGAGGGGCCACTGAGATGAACTGGGTTTCCAGTCTCTCGGGGTAAAGGATCCGGTGCGGACCGGCCGCAGAGAATGAAGTGCTAATTAGGTTGACAAATTTTGTGGTGGGGACATGATGTGGACAGGCCGGAGATCCAGCATTGTAGTGGCTGGCAGCCCCACAGGATTTGCACGGGCCTTTTGGATGGGCTTGGTGGCCTGCAGTAACTGTTGGAGGAGAGGGCTGAGCAGATGAATCGGGAGAGGAGTTCTGGTTGGTGGGGGTAGGCTGCTTATTAGTGCCGGGTTTGTATCAGCACTCAGCTTCAGCGTGTCCCCCCTTCTTGCAATAGTTACACATGGTCTTGCTCGGCAGTCCATTCTTTGAACGATTTGAGTTCGAGAGGTAGGCTGGAGGAACGATTCGCTTCTGCGAGGTGCTATGTGACTGATTAAAAGTCTCCCACGAATCAGCCATGCGACAAGCTTCCATAAGTGTGGGGGGCTGTTTATCATTAAGATATACAGCAAGGGGCCCAGGCACACATTGGTAAAGGTCTTCTAGCATGGTCCGATTGAAAAGATCCTCAAATGTCGTGCAGGCCAAGGAGTCGAACCAGCGCGTACCGGACTGGGTTTTCTGACATGCCCATTCCGTCCAAGACCAGCCGACTTCCTTGGCAAGACCTCGGAACCGTTGTCTCCACTTTTCTGGGGTTATTTCATAGGCCTTGGTAATGACTCTATGAACTTCTGCCATGTTGCCTCTCTGGCTCTTCTCCAGTGAGCGAAGCACTGCCTTGGCTTTTCCCTCCATATGCTTGGCTAGTATTAAGGCTCTCACCGTCTCCGCGGTGCTGTAGTTATCGAAAAGAGCCTCGATCTCCTCCAGCCATGCTTCGGGCTCGTCCTCAGTCCACTTGGGGACTAGGGAATTGATGCTCGAAATTGGAGCGTTAGATGCAGCAGGTGTAGGACTGGAGGCTTGCTGTCTAGCCATAGCTTCGGCATTCTCCATTTTCGCTCTATCCAGCTCGAGCTCTTTCTCTTTGAAGGCTAGCTCACTTTCCTTGCAGGCTAACTCATGCTGTCTTCTCCTTTCTTCTCTTTCCTCTTCTAGTTGCCTCTGCTTGGCTTCATACACCCTTTGTTCTTCATACTTCCTCTGCTCGGCTTCATGCTTCCTCTGCTCGGCTTCATACTTCCTCTGCTCGAGTCTTTCTTCCTTCTCCCGCTTGGCCAAGTCGTCCACTTGCTCCTTGACCCAGGTGGTAAGTTCCAAGCCGGTGAGACCTGCCGCCATCCCCAGCCCCAGGAAGGTTTTATAATGCTCTGCTGCCATGGTTCTGGTGGGGAAGGGCGTCTAACCGGGTCGACTGGCCGTACTTGGGCAGCGAGGAAGTGTCTCTTCAGTGACGTGGCACCCTTTCAAAAGGTGGCACTGTAGTTGGGTGTGCCGTGTACAGGTCACACTGGTGGCACTCGGTATCCCTAGGCACTGGTGCAGGTTAGGTTCCAGAAGAACTTTCTCTTCTGTGTTCCCTTTTGTTTTGTTTTGTTTATTTTCTTATATGCTTGCTTGGTGGCACTATGGCGCCAATGTGTTCTTAGGGACCCTCTACTGGAGTCCAACTAGGCTATATAGGAGGAAAGGCACTCTACACCCCCTGCAGAGTGTAACAATTGAATGAGAGAGAAAGGGAAGGTAAAAGAGAAAGAGAGAAGTAAGCTATTCAATTGATGACAGTGCAGCAAGTTATTGGCACTATGGAATAAAGTGAATTTGGTTTTTTTTTTTTTTTTAAAGGTACTTTTGAGTGGCTGGTCCCAGCTAACCACTCTTCTTTCAGAGGGTGAAACTATGGTTTCGCTATGGGTAGGGGTACCAGGCCTCAATCGACCGACAATTTATCACTGTAAAAGCTTAACTTGTCCTCATCTGACTTGTGGGACAGAGGTATTTCTTTTACTTATTAATTTAATTTCTGTGTCGGCCCGTCTTTCTTTAAAGCAGGTCACGTACACTCGAAAGGTTATTACTTCACGCTTACTTAAACGAAGGGAGAGAGAGAGGGAGAGAGATGGCTTACTTGAATGAAGAGAGAGAGAGAGAGAGAGAGATTTTCAATCAGCTAATTTCTTGCTGCTTGAGAACATGTTAAGCAAAGATTTTATAATTGCACAATGGCATGGTTCTAAATAAAATTCAGATACATCGCCTTGGCTTCCTGAGCGATGCTTTATATCTGACCTTCAAAGGAGCCGACGTGACGTCACACAACTTTAGCGTAAAATTTAAAATTCTTTTTATATGATTTTTTACAGCAGGTAATTGTATAGGAACGTGTTATTGTATTAATCCTAACTAAGGCCTATCTTTCCCTGACTAAATTATATCTTGATTTTGTCTACCGAAGTCTGTCTAGCTAAGATATTGCGAGGTGGGTCTACTACGCCAAAAAAAAAAATTACCCAAAAGTGGCTGGAAGCAGAGTCAGGTCACAATAACAAGGTCTTAAGATGGCGGCCAAATCCCATTAGGCCTAAATTCAAAACCTTGGGCAGCGCGGGAACCCCAAATGGCGGGTCCTCTCACAAACAGTTCAAAACAATTCTGAATACCCGCTCAGCGGAGGAATCAAGATGGCGGGTATTTTCCTTTTGGCACAAAATTCAAAACAACGAACGAAACAAATGCAGGTATCCAGATTTTACTTTAAATATACCAATCATGCATAGCGTTTTACGTTAAGGATGGAAAACGAAATTACCAAACAACTTTGTGTCTTTTGTTATCGTATTTTCCACGGCTAAAACGTCCGTTTAAGGACTGATTCGGACGGGACAATGAATTGGATTTGTGTGGTTCGGATGGGACCAAATTTATGTTACTGAAAAATGTATTTTATGGTAAAATTACTATTTCCGTTTGTTCGCTATTTCACTGACACAGTGTTTTGAATGATTCCCTCTATATGAAAACAATAACGATCGGATACGTTACCGACGCGATTACTAAATTACTTTGTGTACAGGAAATGGGCTCCGCGGATTCGGTCTTAGGATTCATTACTGAACGACTTAACTCGAACGCGGTAAAAATGCCCTTTCTCACAACATTACAAATTATGACTCGCTCTGCTTTCGATGTACCCTTTCCTACCTACGCTAATTCTCACTATACTTCTTATTGCTTATTATTATGCCTGGCTCCTTGTTTGGAAGAGTAAAATGGAATTCAATATCTGACTTTTATCTTTGGAATTAATGTAATTAATTTCCTTTTCTCCAGATTCTTTCTCTAAAATTTACTTTAGACTCTACGCAAGGTCGTCAATGTTACGTGTGGGTCTTATCTGATCAGTTATTGGTTAATTTACGTAAAGTTGCACGGCCCTGCAGGCCAAGAATACACGTAACCTGTCTCTTGAAGCCAAGAATTAACCTCAAAGACAGACGTATATTAATCAAAGGTCGCCAGTTAAGGGTAATTAACCTTAACAAAGAATATTCAGGGAATAAAGACTTTATGATGAACGTCACCAACTGCGGACGACGAAAAATCTCTACTTGTTAAAATGGTATTAAATACAAAGGACACAACGGTTCTCCCCCAAACAATGAGCGCTAGGCATAACGAATACCAGAGTATTAAAAATGACTTGCTTGCCTAAATCCCCGAGACTTACTGGGACAGTTCGGTTAACGCTAACAATATAATAATTTGACTTAATCTAGACATCGTAATAGCATATCCCGTAAGTGGTGGCTGGAGAATGAAACAAAGAAAATGGAAATACAGAAAAGTTATTAGTCAATCGACGAAGCTTTAACAAGAATTGGACTTACCTTGAACATCGAGTCGTTTGCGCATACGATGGACCTCAGGAGTCGGGATTCTGGCAGTCTTCCCAATTCACTAATTAATATAGACGTAGGAGTAAAAGTGGAGTGAGGGAACAAAGGGACACCATTCCGGCACGCTACGCGGCGTATTTCCTCGTTCGTTGTCTGTCTCTCTCTGACCTCGCTCGCGTTCCCGCAAGGTGAGGTGGTCTCTTGACATACCGCCCCAGGCAATCCGACCTTGACAAAGGCATCGCTGAATGCATAGAGTAAAGGGAAAGATAGCTTAAGGCCACCATTACTAGAGACGATTGAGTGAAAACCCTCTCTGAGGTTTAGGTCCCTAATGCCATAGTATATTTTGTTTTTTGAACTACCCAGCCTATGCTCGGGCGCCATCTGTCTCTGCTGTGATCGTTATTTTGAATTGCCTGGCCTACCGGCGGGACAGAGATGTTCTCTGTCGAGGTCAATCTGACTAATATTCCTACACCTAAATACATCGAGGGCAAACAGCAGTAATATTTATAAAAATATTATGTTTTAAATGTATGTCATATTTTATTTTATGTATATTATGCTTCATTTTCGGTATATTACGTATTTCACGACGCTAGAACAAATTCTTATATAGATGTAACTCAGTAAAAACTTGGTTTATAGGGGATATTCAAATGACCATTACTTGTACAATTTTCATCTGATCAACACATATAATATACCATTGTATTCAAGACATGATATCCTTCAAATCTATTATGAAGAAACATTGGTTGCATGCGACTAATTCTATGTATGGGGGAGGTTATGCAAATGACGAAAGACCCCAATGTGGAAACATTTAATGAACATTTGTGGGCTAGAGTGAAAGAATTTTATATCATTCACAGTGTTATAGCAATTTCACATCAACAACGAACGCTCGGAAAGCTACAGAAAGGTCTGATGATGAACATACCCTTCGATCAAGCACACCCGACTTTGCGTCATGAAGTCCTACTGACATATTTGAGAAGAATTCTCTTTTTTTTTTTTTTTGTTCGAAAGCAACGAAGACGACCAGAGGAATAAAAGAACACCTTAGACAATGCTGAAATGACCATCCATCAAACATGCTGCAAAAGTTCTCAAAGACAAAACTATGTTAGCACAAATATCTTCTACAGACGTGAGAGCAAAGCAGATAAAATATCACCATCCTTAAAGATGAAAGAACATAATGACTCTTTCACTAAACTGAAAGCTTACATTGATATCACTCTTATATTAACAATGAAGGCAGCGACTTTCTGACAAAAATACATGAACGCCATGTAAAAGCAACATGTCTTTGTGATAAAATCGTTGACAGCACATCCACATCAGCTGAAAACACCGAAGCATTCGAACAAGACTGACCTCATTATCTGCAACCATGAAATTAGCCCAGGAACTGCAGTGAAGCGAGCAACCTCTGACAAATGTCTGTGCAGGAAGCCCCATGTTTCTTACGCTGCCTCATTTTAAGAATGGAGAAAAATTGTGGAGTGTTTAACACAACCTGGAATCACTTATGACTGGTCAAGGAAATCCTCTGCCAGAAGTATTAGATTATTTTAGAGTTTTATACAGAGGCAGTAAAGTAAAAAAATGAAAATAATGACTGGATTGAAAGGTTGATAAGATCAGTATCAGACGATGCTGTTTTCTCTACTTCCAGAGGCAATATGAACACATCAAAACACTTATTACTCCAGATGGTATCTTCGGCCATGCCATCTGGCGTGGCAGCTGGTTTGCTGATCTTCGTTATTTCCTCTTATAAACTATGATACTGATGTTTATGTTATGCAAAATAAAAAAAAAACTATCTATAGCCTTCATTATCCTCCACGTGCAGGCACATCCAAAAGATTCCAGACCCATCCCTGACGTGCTCATGACAACATCACAGGAACTCATCAAAGATCCAACAACTGATTTGTTTGAAAATCTAGAGGCTGCTGATTCCTATCAAAACTATGATGAGCTGCCAAGGATGAATGGTGAGCATGGAGCTGTAAGGTGTCAAAGAAACGAGCAGGTAAAAGTTACTGCTACTTTATTACAGATCCAGGCAGTTTATATAGCGGCCGACTGACGCCGGCCCGCGAGAGACAATGGAATTGACTGTGACCTGAGGTCGAAACAATAAACAATAATACGCAGTGAACGAGTACAAATTACAATACAAAACCTACAGAACTACAATATGGATACAGTCTTGATGCCTGTGAATGAAGAAACATGTGATACACAATGTGTGACATTTGTATAAATACGCATAAAGTAAAAATGATTAAAAATGCGTGACCTGGCACGTTTTAGGCGTGACTAATTGAGTTTGAAGAAAATGGGAAGTCACCAAAGAAAACATGCTCAGCGGAGACTTAGTTAATGGCGCCGCCGAAACACTACGCTGGCGCCGATGTGGTGACTTTACAAATACTCCCCCCTCAAGACGAGGGACGCTGCTGACTAATCCCTGTATCTGCTGGGACGCTGAAGGGTGCCGCGGCTCCTTGAAGATAACGGAGGGGTCTCCCGCCTGTGAGGCTGCTGGTTGGGTGGTCCCTTCCTGGGGATGAACCGCCTGTAGAAGTTTACCATCCCAAGGAACTCCTGGACGGCCTTGATGGAGGTGGGTTTCGGGAACCTGGCTACGGCTGCTACTTTCGATGTAAGAGGGCGGACGCCTGTCGGAGACACCTCGTGACCCAGGAATTCTGCTTTCTGGACGCCAAAGGTACACTTGTCAAAACGGACAACGAGGCCGTTCTCTTGGAGGCGCTGGAGGACTGCCCTGATGTGTCTCTGGTGTTCGCTGTGAGACCTGGAAAATATGAGAATGTCGTCGACGTAGCAGACGCAGAACTTTAGGTCCCCCAGGATGCTGTCCATGAGCCGCTGGAAGGTGGCCCCGGCGTTCCTCAGCCCGAAGGTGGAGAAGGCTGTCTTTGGTATGTCCTCTGGCGCAACAGGTACCTGGAAATAAGATTTACGAAGGTCCAATTTAGTGAATATTTTGGCCCCGTGAAAGGAGGCCGTGAGGTCCTGCATGTTGGGTAGAGGGTAGTGGTCGGGCTCTGTTGCAATGTTGAGCCGCCTGTAGTCGCCGCAGGGTCTCCAGGAGCCGTCCGGTTTCTGCACCATGTGGAGGGGGGAGGCCCATGGACTGGAGGCTTTCCTGCAGATGCTCATCCGCTCCATCTCCGCGAATGCTTTTTTCGCCTCCTGAAGGCGCTGAGGGGGAAGCCTGCGGAACTTCGCATGTGTCGGGGGCCCTTTAGTCGTTATATGGTGGTATATGCCGTGCTTGGCTGGGGCCCCGGGGACTTGGCGAAGCTCGGGCTTAAATACCTCAGGGAACTCCGACAGTAGGTGTGCATACTGGTGGGGGGCGACGGCGCTGATGGTGGGTCTGGGTCCCGCTGTTAACGGGAGAGACCGGCAGGAGTCGGTATCGAGGAGGCGCTTGTGCCTCACGTCGACTAGCAGGCCGAAGTGCGCCAGAAAATCGGCCCCCAGGAGTGGGGTTCCTACGTCCGCGACGATGAAGTCCCAGGAGTAATTCTGGCCAAGGATGGAGATCGACAGAAGCCTGGTGCCGTAGGAGAGGATGGGGGTTCCGTTGGCGGCCGTCAGGAAAGCGGCCGGGTCTGGTGTCTGGTTGCGGTCCTCTCTGGATGCTGGGAAGACCGATTTAAAGGCCCCTGTGTCGACCAGCATCATCCTGCCGGAGACGGTGTCGCGGACGTAAAAACCTACTGTTTTTGAGGCCCTGGGTTCTTCGGCTGCCATGGCGGCCTGTCCTGCTGGCCGCCGCCACCCCCGTTTTTTGAACGGGCGAACGAGCAGGGCAGCAGGCAGTTTCGGGCGTCCTTTCCGAACCACTTGTGGTAGCGACAGAAGCCCGGGGACCTCCATCTGCTGTGGTTCGGTGGACGTCTGTTGGCGATGGCGTTGACGGGCTGCTCTACGTCCTCTTCAGGCTGGACGGAGCTGACCGGCTGTGTGGCCGGTTTTAGCCGCTGTGAAGCCTTGATGGAGTCTGTGAGATGTTGCGCTGTCTCTATGAGGTCCTCGATAGGCATGGTGTAGGGGTGAGGGATCTGGTTGCGTACCTCCGGGAGGAGTTGGCGAAGGTAGATTTCCCGTGCGAAGCTTATCTCCTGCCGCTTCTTTGTGCCACCCAAGTCTGGTAGTGACAGGAGATCTACGACCATGCTCCAAGCGTCTCTTGAATTGAGGTCGTGGCGTGGGTTTATGGCAAGGTCGATAGCACGGGCGGCCCGCTCGGCGATGGGCAGGGAGCAAGCTTCGAGGAGGAACTTTTTTGTGGTGCTGTATGTGAGGGTGTGTGTTTCGGGTACTCGCGAGATGAGTTTTCTGTACACGTCCTCCGGAAGGGCGTTGAGCACTGTGTCGGCCTGTAGGATTTCGTCCGTCAGGTCCGCGGTTCTGAAGTGGCTCTCCACCCTGCGCAGCCACATCGATGGGTTCCCCTGCATAAACGGCGGCAATTTTACTGTGAGGGCGGCCCGCGATTGTGTTGCCCGGCTGTCGTGTGTTCGGGGCGCTGGTGTGGAGTTGCGGTAGGGCCTCGATGCAGGGGCGGGCGCGGGTGTGATGGGAGGTAGGTATACCTCCGAGTCCGCGGGGTCCGCGTTTAACTGCATGAAGGAGGGGATATCCGCGTCCATGCTCGCTCCTTTGACCCCTTACTGGAGTGGGGTACTCGCGTCAGTATGCACTTTCGTGCACCGTGTGGTTCCGCTAGTGACGCTGGTGGGGTACGCCGACGAGAGTCAGCACGCTCAAACGCTGGTTACAGCGCCGTGTTTAGGCCGCTAAGAGCGTTTTGGAGAAATCCTGGAGCCAAGACTAAGTCGCCGTGTCAGTCCGCTAATGGCTCCGGGATACTCCGGGGGTCACCACTGTAAGGTGTCAAAGAAACGAGCAGGTAAAAGTTACTGCTACTTTATTACAGATCCAGGCAGTTTATATAGCGGCCGACTGACGCCGGCCCGCAAGAGACAATGGAATTGACTGTGACCTGAGGTCGAAACAATAAACAATAATACGCAATGAACGAGTACAAATTACAATACAAAACCTACAGAACTACAATATGGATACAGTCTTGATGCCTGTGAATGAAGAAGCATGTGATACACAATGTGTGACATTTGTATAAATACGCATAAAGTAAAAATGATTAAAAATGCGTGACCTGGCACGTTTTAGGCGTGACTAATTGAGTTTGAAGAAAATGGGAAGTCACCAAAGAAAACATGCTCAGCGGAGACTTAGTTAATGGCGCCGCCGAAACACTACGCTGGCGCCGATGTGGTGACTTTACAGAGCAATTGCCAAGTTCTGGATGAATTATATATATATATATATATATATATATATATATATATATATATATATATATATATACCTCCCATCAACCATCCTGGACTACGCCAAGTATTTCAAGATGGGGCACCGTCAGTTCGAAGAACCAGAGAAGCTTTTTCAAGAACATCAGCTGATGTTACCTTAGAACAAGCTGTGGATGCAGATTCAGCTTCAAGATCTACTGGTATTCCTACTTTCAACCAGTCACATCCAGCAAGGAGAAGACGGATGATCACCCGTTCTGTATGAAGTGCTGCAGTAGGTCACTAGCTCTTGCCAATGTGTTGTTTGAAGACTGATGAGGATATTTCTGTGTCACTGAAGAAGGAAGATTAAAACTTTGCCTCTTCAGCAGTTGTCAGCAAGCTAAAAAATAAAGAAGAGGACAATTGTCGAGCTAAAGGGTGACAGAGATTTCTCTGGAAGTTGCTGTATTTGAGCTCTTAAGCAAATATTGATCTTGGTGTGGTTTTTCATCCTCCTCTCACACCAGTTCCACCAGTCCTTGCTCATTAGATGAAAGTGTCAACAAAACCGACAAATCTAGACTTATGACGAAGCTTCAGAAACTTAAAACTAATAATGGACCACCATTAGAGACAGATATTGTCATCGTGGATGCCATGTTCTTTCTTCATTCACACTTTACATGATCCACCAAATACGTGTGGGAAGTTAGCTGAAGAAATCTTACGAAGAAGAGGAACAGGCTGTCATCAGAGAAAAAGCAGAAGATCTGTCATGTCAACACGAGGAAGCAGGCGCCAGAATGGCCTTCCATCTGTAGAATATAGTTGATACGTCTTCTAATGCCTGTACAGTCATTCAGACAACTGACACAGATGTCTTCTTGGTAATAATTGCTGGTTGGTTCCTGGTTCCTGGTTCCTAAGCACTCACTCCACAAACACAGTTGCGGGCACACCCCTTGTTTATAATTTTAATCGTCTTTACTTTTACTTTGCTTTCCCCGACAATTGAAAGATGTTTCTAAACGAGGCACTACAATTGATTTTCCCTTGACTTTTAGCCCTCCCCTTTCGTCTCTTCTTCTTCTTTGCAATTGAGGGAGAGCCTCGAAGCTGTTGCTTTGACAGCCATCGCTTTCCAGGTCAACAGCATTCTTCATTTTCAAGGCTATCCTTATTTATATATTCCCCCATTTTCTGTCAGGGGATTTTAGGTTCTCTGACGTAATATCGTGATCTGTTTTTCGTATGGTTTTACACCTGAATAAGTAAAATGCTCGGTGCTGTCCTCCTCCCCCACTCTGCAGATGTCACAGACCTCGTCCTCATATTTACCCCAGAAGGAAGTCGGCCTTCAAGTTCCACATGGAATTCAGCCTGGTTTGCATATCATCACACAAGCGTCCTTTGTTTCCAGTTGCCTTATGCACTTATTCTCCCCGAAATTTCCTACGAACCTCAGCTTAATTCTTCATTTCATTCCTCTCTTCTTTCGAGGTCTCTTCGATATCTTGCTTGATTCTTGTCTTTATGTCCTTTTCCTGCTTTTTTTGGCATATTCTCTCATTCCGTTTATCTCTATGTTATATTTAGCACATATGGCTTCTAAGATTTTGTGCCCTCACAGTCCACAGAGGCTCTTATCTGATCTTATTTTATTTCTTTAATTAATCTTTTATCCTCAGAGTTTATAGTGTTGTGGAGAAGCATTAATTTCTGATATTCTATTCTGTAGGCTACTGGCCATTTGCCGGACTCCGCTATAATGTCCCTAATATTTCCCTAATCTTCTTTTTCTTCTTCTTAATTTTCCAAGAACATTTTAAAATAATAACAATAACCAAAAAGTACACATAACAATAAAGAAAGCATATGAAGAATATGAAGAAAAGGTCAAGAATGAGATAATGAATGACAAAAACAGACACAGGAAACCTGGGAATACACAGACATGCTGAGAGAGAGGTAGGACCACCTCCAAAAAACAATTGATCAAGACATTCAACGAAAATAAGCGAGAGATGAAGGAAGAAACCCGAGCGAAAGAGCTTGTCAAATTCTGGAAGAAAATACACCAAGAAGAAGAAAAAGAAGACAAGAGAAGAGAGATATGGAATGGGAGAAACAAAGAGCAGAAGAATAAAAACGACAAGGAAGAAATGATGAAAAGAACAATGGCCGGATCTGGACAGCATATGATATACCACACGTCATGAAGAGAACACGTGGATGGAGTGGATGGTCTAACAAAGACAGAAATGAAACCCCCCATGGAAGGAAGTAGTCAATATAACTGAAGAAGAAGAAGTGAAAAATCAACTGGAGAAAACGAAACCAAACAAAGCACCATCAGGGCCAGACGGGATGAAACCAGTTCTGTTCAAACTGTTCTTACACAGCTCCAACCTTCAGAGAGAATTGGCAGAATGTTTCAACAACAAACTGAAAGGTAGAATATACAGAAAACAACACTCACACCCAAGAAACAACACCCACAGTCAAAGATCTCAGACCAACTGCATTAACTAATGTTTCATATAAAATTTTCATGGGAATCCTGAAAACCAAAATAGAGAAGCATATTAGAAATATAGGGAAAGCAAACGAACTGCAGTCAGGCTTTGCTACCCAAAGAAGAGGAAATGATCATTTGTATATGTTAGAATACTGCATTCAGGAAACACACAGAAGAAAAGACCCGTTATTTGTGGTATCAACAGACTTCCAAAAAGCATTTAACTCAGTTAACAGGAAAACCTCACGGAGGTCATGATGAAATACAGGCGACATGCAGAGGTAATAAGTAAGTGCAGTGGCAAAGATCTATGCAAATGACATAAGTCTGTCTTTGCCTCAACAATGTAGAACAAAAAGAGCTAAATGTAACGAATGGAATAAGGCCTCAGGGGTGCAATGGCTCAGCCATATTCTTCCTTCTGATAACTTACTTGACAATCGAAAAATGAGAGAGTAAAACAAACGGCTTCAGAAATGAAGTTATAAAGATGGTGGCACTCTTAGATGCAGACGATGGATTAATCCTGGGACAGGACACCATTGAAGAAATGACAAAAGCAATGCAAACCTTTATGGAAATAGCAAGCGAATGTGGCCTCAATGTAAACAAAGACAAAAGCAATACATTAATATTCAACGATTGGTACAGTGTTGACGATACAGAAAATATGAAGCACACAGAAGGAATAAAAATAGTTAAGAAACAGATAAGAGACAACTTGGGTGTAACTATCAGCAGCATGAAAGACAAAGCTTCAGAGAACAGATAAAAAGAACACAAAATAAAGCGAAGCAGAAAAGGATAAATATGGCCACTGCAGTCATCAGCAAAAGCTGTCGCAGGCTGAAAATAGGAAGACTGCATTGGAAAGGATTAGCGATGCCATCCTTCATGTATGCCATGGAAGTCATGAAACTCTAAGACAAGAAAACCATAAATAAACTGCAAAAATGTAGACAGTCAAGTATATAGAGCAATCCTGAAAGCACCAAGATACACAGCAAGTTGTGCATTAAGACCCGAAATAGGGGCCTCTTCCTTCCTTCCGGCCACTCGACAGATACGTAGAATAATAAACTATTCTATCTGAATCATACCCTTGAGAGTGGAGGAAATAGGCTCCTATATGATGTAATTATGGATCAACAAGAAGATTAGGAAACCCCGTGGATTCTGCAAGTGAAAGAGTATCGGAAGGAATTAAACGTAAACTGAAGTACAACTGAATCTCGTAAAGGTAAGCAGTTGAGCGAAATGGTATACAAGTAACTGTGACAAAAGGCATGGCAGAGAGAAGTGAATGACGACACAACCTTCATAAAAAATCTGTAGGAAATATAAGGAAAACATAAGTATAAACAGTGACATGATATAGAGGGATGAAGAAATTTGTTTTTATTTAGCATTTCCCAACGTTTTGAGAGAGAGAGAGAGAGAGAGAGAGAGAGAGAGAGAGAGAGAGAGAGAGAGAGAGAGAGAGAGAGAGAGAGAGAGAGAGAGAGAGAGAGTGTAATTGTCATTGTGAGTGGTTCGGTTGTTGGAGTTGGTTTTACGGCTGTCTCTCTGTCTGTCGGTCTGTCGGGAGTTTTTCGGTTTTTGGGGAAGTCTTGGGCAGTTGAGGTCCAACCTTGAAAGTGAACGGGAGTTCGTCTGTTTTTTTTGGGACCACATTAATGGTTCATGTGTCTCTTCTTTTTTTTTGTTGGTTCGTTGTTGGTGGAGGGTCGGTTTAAGTTTTTTTGTTTCGTGGGTGTGTGCTGTGATTGGCGACCGTGGACCTTATCCATCTCCAGCAACCGAAGATCAGGGTGAGTGTTGCGTGTTGTGTTGTTTGTGGGTGTGAATACCGCCACATAATATTTGGCGCCCAACGTGGGGCAGCTGATATTGCAGCTGCAGTTGAGGTTGGTGGCTGGTAGTGTGACTGAAGAGAAGGATGGAAGAGGAACTGGTAAGGTTGAGAGAGGAGAATACGTGGTTGAGGGGTGAGAATGAGAGATTGAGGAGTCAGTTGGAGGAGGTGGAGGGAATACTAAGAAGTGCAAAAGAAGAAATGAAAGGGGAGATGAAAGAGTCAGAAGAGAGAATGGAAGAGAGGATGGAAGAGAGGATGGATAAAAAGTTGGAGGGAATGATGAAAGGTGTGGAAGAAATGGTGAAAGGTATGTTCAAGGGTGTTTTTGGAGAAGGGGCTGTTGGAGGCAGGTTCTCTGGAACGTGTGAAGGGGCAAGAGAGAAAGAAAAGGAGGAAGAAGTGAATGGAAGCGTGAGTGATGAAAGTGATATGGGAATAGGAAGTAAGAAACGAGGGAATGAGAGGCAGGGTAAGGAAAAGGGGAATGAAAAGCAAGGGAAGGAACAGAGGGAAAGTAAGGATAAGTCAGGGGAAGAAAAAGGGAAGAAGGGAAAAGGAAAGGAAACTGGTAAGAAGGGAAAGGAAGTGGGAAAGGCAGGAAAGAAGGGAGAGGGTGAAGGCAGTAGTGATAGTGAGGTGGATGGAGGTGAGTGGATAAAAGTGGATAAAAAGAGGGGGAAGAAGAGTGTAATGAGTAAGATGAATGTAAGTGCAGAAGTGGACTCTTTGTATTCGGAAGAGGGTATGAAAGGACAGAGCGAAAGTAGCGAAAGTGAGAGTGAAAGTGAGAAAGAAGTGAGAAAGGCTATGTATGTGAGGGAGGTACCCCGGTGTGAAAAGTATAATGAGTATGGAAGTAGGGATGTGCATGATTTCTTTAGGGAGTATGAAAGGTTTTGTCAGGATAAGTATGGGGAAAGTAAGAGAGTATGGGCACGAGAATTAGGAGAGTATTTGACTGGGTTTTTACTTGACATGTATAGGGTTATTATGAGTGTGGGAGATGTTGAGTATGACAAGGTGAAAGCTAGATTAGTTGAGCAAGCGAGGCGTATGAAAGCGAGTGTTAAGTATAAGAGGAAGAATGAATTTGATGAGGCAAGAATGAAAGCTGGGGAAACTTTGTCACTGTATGCTTGTCGGTTGGAGACGTTGGCAAGGAAGAAGTTTGGGGATGATGGGATAGATGAATGTAAGGAGTTAGTACGGAAGTTGTTAGGGACAGTGCCAGATGGAGTTAGAGAATTTGTGAACTTGAAGCGGAAGGAGAAGAAAAGATGGACGAATGAAAGGTTGACTTGGGGAGAAATTTTGGAAATTGTAGAAGATTATGAGCTTGACAGGGTTATAAAAGAGAGCAGAAGTGTAAGTGTAAGGGCTGGGGTAGATGAGAGAGTACCAGAGTTTGGAAGCTTTAGGGATGCAGTGTTGAGGGGCCCAATGAGAATGGCCGATAGTGTAATAGATAGGAGTGTAAGAGCAAGTAATGTGGAGGTGCCAGTGAGGATGAATGGTGGGTTTGTAAGGGAACAACGGGTTGGACGGGTTAGGGATAGTAGTGTACAAAGGGGAAGGTCGATGAGTGGAAGTCGAGCGAAGTGTTTTAGATGTGGAAAGGAAGGACATACAAAGAATGAGTGTAGGTGGGCTTTGGGAGCGTGTTTCGGGTGTGGGCAACCGGGACATTTGGTAAGGGAGTGTACGAAAGATAGGGGGGTTAAATGCTACAGGTGCGGACAGGTGGGTCATATTGCTAATGGTTGTAGGGGTACCCGAGTGAATGTAATATGTGGCAACTGTGGTAAGAATGGGCATTATGCGAGAATGTGTTCAGAACCGAGAGCAAAGTGTGTCGAATGTGGAATGGAAGGGCATGTATCAAGTGTATGTAGACGAAAGAGGGTGACTGTGACAGCGAATTCGGGAAACTGAGTGTGAAGGGGGTCCAAATGGGTGGATCCTCCAGGATGCAAGCGGTGCGTGTGATGCATGTACGTGAGGGGTTGTTGCATGAGGGAGGTTTTGCTGGAAAGACTGACGAGTGCATGAAGCAATTTGTTTTGATAGAGTATGGCAGAAAACGTAAGAAAGGGAAGAACGTAAGTGAACGGAATGATCGTAAGTTGTGTGATAGGGGTGTGAGTGCCAAAGTGAAAATGAGTGATAAAGCGTGTAATACGGATGAATGGGATGGTATGGATAGAACGTATAGTATATGCGGGTTTGATATAACTGAGTTGACTGAACGTGTAGGGGTTGGTGAACGGTTGGAGGTGAGCGAGAGTGTAAGAGTAAGAGAGCGTAGCAGTGATAGACGAGTGATTGAAAGCATGAATGAATCGTTGCAAGAATTGGAAAGGTCAATGAGCGAATGGGATGGGTTAGTTGAAGAATTGGGGGAGGTATTTGGGAACGAGTTAGAGGGTATAGATGAGATTGTGGATGAAATTGAGAGTGGCAATAATGAAGAAGATAGCGTGAATCTGAGAGAGAATGGAGGAGAAGATGTGAGTTTGAATGTTGCTAGAAGAGAGAATGATTCTGAGAGAATGATTGCGTGCCCGCGAACGCGATCTAGAGGACCTGCTAGTGAGCATCCGTGGGTGTTGCGTAAGGCGATTTGAAAGAGGTGTGAAAGGTGTTGGTTGGGAAATGCTAAAAAGGGGGGAGAAATATAGAGGGATGAAGAAATTTGTTTTTATTTAGCATTTCCCAACGTTTTGAGAGAGAGAGAGAGAGAGAGAGAGAGAGAGTGTAATTGTCATTGTGAGTGGTTCGGTTGTTGGAGTTGGTTTTACGGCTGTCTCTCTGTCTGTCGGTCTGTCGGGAGTTTTTCGGTTTTTGGGGAAGTCTTGGGCAGTTGAGGTCCAACCTTGAAAGTGAACGGGAGTTCGTCTGTTTTTTTTGGGACCACATTAATGGTTCATGTGTCTCTTCTTTTTTTTTTGTTGGTTCGTTGTTGGTGGAGGGTCGGTTTAAGTTTTTTTGTTTCGTGGGTGTGTGCTGTGATTGGCGACCGTGGACCTTATCCATCTCCAGCAACCGAAGATCAGGGTGAGTGTTGCGTGTTGTGTTGTTTGTGGGTGTGAATACCGCCACAATGAGAAATAGATGTAGATTTGTGCTGCAGCCATAATTATCATCAGGAAAATAGGGAGGAGCCGATAGCTAAGATTCTCCTGTTTGCAGATCTGTAGAAAGATGAAGCTGAGAAAAGGAAAGAATTTATAATAAAAGATTTGTGGTGTGACAGAGACAAAAGACTGGGACCAACACACACACACAAAGGAGGAATCAACTGAGAAAAGGAGGAGGAGCCGTTTCAAAGCCACCTCATACTACTACTACAACTCCCATGTAAACAGAAAGTGGACTCGTGGAATGAACGTCTTGTTGTATCGCCGGAAAAGACTCGGAAATCGATCGATTTCGACCGGAAATATCGACTGAATGACCGAATTGAAGATCAGCCGAGGTAAGTCAATGATTAAGGTTGAATTCGTGGTTAAATGTTGGGTTGAATTTGAGTTTTCGAGTTAAATATGGTCGAATGAAGCGAGGCATTTCCGGCGACGATGGTCAGTTTGAATGTCATTTCAATCGATTTTAATTATTGACATTATTTAACTTGCTTTGGCTTTTAAGTCGCTGCCTAACTGTTGCTTTTGCCTTGGGATTGGCTGCTTTAATGGTATAGAGCATAACCAGGCCCATGTCAGGCTTTGTAAGGCTAGACTAGGTACGGCTAGGCTTGGCTACCGTTGTTTTATCAAACTGGTTTTATTCAAGTTTCTTGGTTTCATTTTGACCAATTTGCTTTTCAGTTTTCTTCTCGTTTGAAGCAAATTGAAGCCTCTCAGGGTCTTTTTGGCCAGGTTGGGCTCTAAGCCAGGTGAGGTTAGGCTGGGAGTCATTATCACCTCTATTACTCTTTGTCTCATTGAACTGGTTTTATTCAAGTTTCTGATTTTGATTTTCGGCCAATTTTCTTTCCTGTTTCTTTGTCAAGGTGAACTGGAGCCTACTCAGGCCTGTAAGGGTAGGTTAGGTTCAAGGGTATAGGAAAACCTTTGGCATTTGAATAATGGCTGTAAAAATGGCTCCTATTCAAAATTAAGATAGAATTGAAGACCACTACCGCACCCCCTCTGGCTTGGTAACCACCAGTTTATGTGCAAAATGGGGGCTGCATTTAGTACCAGCCCCTTTGGGGATTAATATAAAAATAATAAACAAAAGAGTTAATATTGTAAACTTAAGCAAAAGACCTGAACTTTTACAAAAAGCTGTAAATATTCTGGTCTTGCCAACTGGCAGGAACCATACCTTGGTAATGGTCCTCAGTTTTGCCTTAACTTTTTTTTATAATCTTTGGTGGTGGTTTTCACAAGTCAGACTTCCAGTTTCATTGCAGATGCTTCTTTGGGCACGGCCCGTCATGCAGTCATTATTCCCCAGGGCTTGACTGGGTCAAACTATGACTTTTTAAGTGAATGAGAAGAAAAACTAGGAAATGAAGAATATTATGTAGGCTGAAAGAAATCTAAAATTCTTAACTTTAACTAGGTCACTGAGCAAGCCTAAATGTCTCGAAACACCTTAAAAAATAAACCAAAATGGTTGTAAATGAGGTTGATTTTCATTCCAGACAATTTTTCATGTAAAACTGTGTCCTGCTGCCTCGATGTAATTTTTTTGCTGTCGTTTTTTCATAAATTGAGGATTTCCAAACTGTTTTACACAAACCAAGGTTGCTGAGTCTGTCCTCCTAACCTAACCTGATCTTAAAGGTTTGGATTTCCATTGGGAAGTCCCCAATATTAGAAACAGGGAAGATATAGTATCACAGTTTGGTAGAATAGCAGAATTCATGTGAAAAATATCACAATTGCTTTTTGCATGTGGAAAATGCATAATAGCCTACTTACTTATAAGGTCAAAAATAGAATGCAGTACTTCGAAGCTTTTTCCAGAGTTGTATAAGTAGCACAACTTGTCAAGAACAGAGCATTGTGACGCCAGTGTAGTTTATGGCACTTGTAATATGACAGACACAGGAACCAGTGAAATCACTCTGTAAACCATGAAAGGAGTGTTTGTTCCAACACAATATACAAACCCTTGGTCCTTTACAGTAGGGATTACTTTCAGGCGTAGGCTGGAAACGGCCGTTAAACTCTTGAGCAAGGTGGTTAGGCAGTAACTACCTCCAGGTAGGCGGGGATACCCACCTGCCCGGATGTAAACATTCCAGTTTGCTTTCGGCCGTCATGCGTTGCTGACGTGTTTTCGTTCTCTCTGCCTGACTGTCGTTAAGCTCTTATTATCCCGGTGGGATCTTTCTGTAATTTTGTTTATATATATGTGTGTTTGATTTTTATTAATACAAACCCACGATTTGTGATAACCTTGCGTAAGCCGTCGTTCCCTGCCTGTGTCTTGGGTTTGACGGCCAAGGGCATAACTGGAGTAGCGTAACCAAGTGGTAATGCTTCTCTCCAGCAGCCCTTTATGTAAATACTGAAGGCGCCCCTGTACTTTCGTAGAGATAGTTTGGGACGCAATATCTTCACTCCCCTACATCAATGTGGACGTAAGAGTTATTTCCCTTCTTGGGCTTCCGCCCTCCGTGTGTAAGGGGCATCACTAATTTCTTCCTACTTATGCTGGGTGTTACTCGCCGCCTGCGCTTAGAGATTTGCGGGCTGAGTGGGAGGTTACGGCCGTCGTCGATAAGTTCCGCTTCCACGGCGCCCTTGGTAGCCTCCCCTCCGTCCTTTTTTCTCTTCCCGTAGGTTCTTCCTTCTCTCTCCTTCGCCCTCCCGGGGGCGGGGGGGGGGGGAGAGCAATTGAGCGACCTCGTCTAGAGTACCTCCTCCCGCTGCGTAGGGCTGTTCCCCTTGTAGCGGGAGGAGCCTCCCTCTACTAATCATCTTTGTTTTTCTTTCAGGTTGACAGTGAGCATCGCAGTCACAGCAGTAGTTGGCTGGATATATCAAGAATATCTTGCATGAAGCAGTCCCGACATTCATTCAGTGTTGCTTCGGGATCGACCACAATACCTGATTGGATGACATATTTCCATGTCGGGGTCGCTCTGACTCTGTTCCCGCCGATGTAGATCGATCGCTGTCATTGCTGGTTTTCATGTATGCTGTTGCAATGCTTCCTGGGTATCTGTGGTCCATCTGCTCCTGCTGTTCCCTGTGTTATGCTCTTGTCAACTCGACGACAGTCTCTGGGCTGCTCTCCTGGTCTCCTGCCGCCCTGATCGCTCCTGCCGCTACTGGTGACTTTCAAATGACATTCTGTCCGTTGCAGTAGCTCGTGCCTTCCGAACTGCTAATGTGCCCGGGGCCGCTTCCGTTGTGTTTCTGCCAGCTGCCCTGGAGGTTACGATGTCTGCCATCCTGTAGAAGATGTTGGCGTGAAAGGGAAGGAGATCGCCTTGTGGAAGTGACGTTCCTGGCCGTTGCATAGCTCCTGCTCTCTGAACCTTTGCCGTAGCTCCTGCATTGGCTGTCCTGATCATTCCTGCCGCTTCTGGCGGTCGTGCCCGGGTCCGCTTCCGTGCGTTCCTGCCAGCTGCCCCAGAGGTTACGGTGTCCGCCATCCTGTAGAAGATGTCGGCGTGAAGATGTAGGAAGTCGTCCTGTTGAGGTGATGTTCTTGGCCGTTGCAGTAGCTCCTGCCTTTGGAATTGCTGCCATAGCTCCTGCATCGGCTGTCCTGATCATGCTTCTCCTGGTGGTGGTGTCCTGGCTGCGTCCGTTGTGTTCCTGCTGGACTACCCTGGAGGTTACGATGTTTCGTGTCCACCATCCTGTAGAAGATTTCGAAGTGGAGGTGAAGGAAGCCGTCCTGTGGAAGTAGCCGCCGTCTTCTTCATCTTATCTTCGATTTCGTCTTCTGCTGCGTCTTCCCTTCCTCTCCCGAGGTCCAAGGGGGTCCCGAGAATCGGACAGACCTCCATCGGCCGAAGGAAAGGAATGCTGCTGCTTCCCCTTGATGCCCTTGGACGTCTAGGGACTGCCTCCTTCCGAGGAGGCAGTGGGTCTCTCGTTGGCTCTTCCCGACCTTCGGGTTAGGAAACCGATTTGCATAGCCCTGGGTTTTGTGTTTCGGAAGCCGTGGGCGCGCAGACCTCAGTTTGCGATCCTGTTCCCGAGTCTTAGAGGTTCCGCCTCTAAGATGGGGGCTGCTTCGGGTGCTCGTTCGCGAGCCGCTTCGAGTGCTCGAGATTCTATGGAATATCGAGTATCCCGATCTGATCTGGAGAGATTTTCCTGGGCCCAGTTCGGGAACAGTGCGAGAGAAAGGGCCGAGGCACGGAGGTGTCTTGGTTCCTCTTCCTGCCAGCACCGCAAGCGCTCCCCGAGTGTTTGCCAGTGCTCGGTCGGGTTCCCAGCCTGGTGTCTCGATCATCTCGGTTCAAACACCAGAAGAAGCAGGGAAGAGATTCACTTTGGGAGTCCTGCGGGACTTCTAAGGGACTGACTCTCTTCCGGGAGACAAGTTTCTCTCGTTGACCGATTCGCATTCTCCTGTGGGATCTTGCGTTTCGGGGGCTGCGAGAGCGCGGCCTCTCGAGGCCACGCCATCGTTGCCAGTCTTGGAAGTCTGCGTCTAAGACTGGTTCTGTGCTTGGCTCTTTCGATTTATTAGGAAACAAAGCAGCCGCTCCCGATTTTCGGAAGTCTCGTGGGTAGTTCGAATTCTATGAATCACGAGCGCTCTCCTTACGAGAGGCACAGGACGAGAGAAAGTGCCGAGACACCCAGGTGTCTGGTTGCTGGGACACCCAGGTGTCGGTGTGCCGCGACGCCAGGTGTCTCGATACTGCCCGCCAGCTGCTTCGGTTGCTCGGCCGGGCTTCGTTCTTGTGTCTCGAACTTTAGGGTTCGAGCATGCAAGATAGCAGACACAGAATTCCCCTTTGAACCTTCTTCTCGAGGGGCCTCGGCCTCGAAGGAGTTTAGAGTTCGGGAAACTAGCAATTGTTCACAGCAGACGAGTCCGGCCTGCCCAGATATGATTGTGTTCGCACAATTGGCTCGGCTCGGCTCGGCCCCCGGTCGCACTTACGAGACTGGCTCGGCTCGACTCGACTCGGCTTGCCAGACTGGCTCGGCTCGCCCCGCCTGCCTCCCAGTCCACCGCATACTGACCAGCTGGATCGTGTTCGCGTGATCGGCTCGGCTCGGCCCGGCCCTACTCGGTTTTTTCCGATTCGGGTTCTCGGCTATGTTCAAGTGAACTTTTTTGCTCTTCCCAGGAAAGCGCTTTGCCACAGCACAAGTGCTCTTCTTTCCCCATGTGGCAGTAATCTCCTTCGGTTGATTATCGCTCATGGTCCGCCTCTCCTGCTTATCATACTGGCAGGACAGGTAGGGATACTCTTTTCTCCTCACCTGTTCTCTTCTCCTCTCGGTTGTTCCGAGAGGCGCGAGACAGACAGAGAGAGCTCTGACGAAATTTTCTTTCGGAGTTCGGCTGCCTGGCGTGCTTTGGGTATCGGTTCCCCGATTCTCTTGTATTATAACCAGATAGCCAAGGAGGGTTTCATGGGATCTGTCAAGGCCTCCCTCCAAGGGTAGAGGTACAGGACTTTCACGCATCGGAAACAGCAAGGGTCTTCCTCTTCAAGTTACGATCGCCCCTGTGTTCTCGGGGAACTTCACGCCGATTCGTCGGCGCAAAGTTCCCCGGGACAGGACCGCGGCTCCCCTAATGAATAACCTTCATCACTTGCAACCCTTGCAGTTTCCGAGGGGCCGAGAGTGTCAGGGACCGCCGCGGTCCTGGCTTCCGAGAGTGTTCTCGACCTGATGAATTCTTTTCTTCGAAGGAGTTAATTCAGGTTGAGACACCAAGCTTCCACCCCTGCCTCAACAGAATATGAATTCTTCTTGCCTCGGAGGGTCTTACCGACTGCAGTTTTTTGGGTAATTCTGGTGCTAAGAAGAAGGACTTTGTCCCAATTCGAATCTCCGGTTTCGTAAGTCCCGAGTTGGCTCGACCCTTGGGAACGAACCTTTACTTGGTTCTGCCTTTCTCTTTCAGAGATTTGCCAGATACCCCGGTAATCAAGGTTCCCACCAGGGCACTGACTTGTCCTTTGGACAATGGCCAAGAACTTTGGGTCTTAGTCATCTCAACTGGACCTTGAGTTCAAGGCAGCCCCCCTCAACTCCTTAGCTAAGAAGTCCTAGGCTTCAGAAGAAGATTGCAACTGCTGATGCCTGGACGAAATGATACTTATCGAGTCTCTGGAACTGGCAGCGACATTGCTGAGACCTGGGAATGGATCCCTTCAGGAGAAGTATCTATTTCCCTTAGGTCTCGGCAATTCTTTCCATCGAACTTTCATCCCACCACCTCTCCTGTGCTCCCGATTCGGGAAATGCCCGCCGGCTAGAGCTAATTGCCTCGGTACCCTGTCATCTTGCAGAAGCTTCCCCATGGTGGAAAATGGAAGTCTGCTTTCCTCTTTGATGTATGAGGAAAGAGTTAGGCTAATGCTTGATTGAAGGAACCTTCGAATATGCTTGCATATTCCCCTCACATCTTGTGTCTACTTATGGATTCACAGATTGAGGAATAGGCGCACACTGGTAAGACCTTGTCTTGAATTTGTGTGACCGAGACGATTAGTACCTTCTTGTCACCGTCCTGGGCTCGGCAGCCTTTTGGCCGTCCGAGAATTCAGGATGGGTTTTGCGGCTCTCACTGGTTTCGTTGGACAACAAAACCACAGTACAGTAGTGGCATTTGTCGACAAACAGGAGGCAATCGTTTTTTCCCTGTTTCATCTCGACGTTTGAAGGTACTCGAGTGTTGTTCTATTGCACACTCAACAGCTCAATTAACCAGATGCATTCCTGGTGGGGATGTATTGGTAGGCAAGCCTGGCCTTGGGTTTGAGTGATTGGGACGGAACATGCTGCTCACTCTTTCTTCACGAAGATTCATGCAGAGACTGCTGGACTGAGATATCCCTACCGTCCTTCTGTTGCCTCCCTGCACACAAGTCGGTAGTGTTTTCTCGCTCCTTCATACCAGACCAGGGGCCGCTCTGTTGAGGCATGCTGTCTTTTGGTGAAAACTTGATATCAACGTTTTTTCCCTCCGTATTTGTCCATTTCGCTAGGGGTTCACAAACATTGCTCACCCCAAGTTACAGACAAATACTTGAAGACTTCGCCTTCATCCGACCTGATTGCCAAGGCATCGAGAAGAATTCCGCTTGACCCATCCTCCTGTGCAGCTACACAAGAAGCGGTTCTTGAGGCAGTACATCCCTGTGTGTTCAGGACTGGGAGACTTTCCAGCTTTCCTTGCAAGCACAGGCTTTCTCACCGAGCGGCAACGGATATACCAGGATATCCCTTGAAGTCCTCTGCAACACTGTCCCAGGGACTTGATCCGTCTTCGCTGGTGGTGTCGTTGTCGGAACTTCTTCTCGGGTCAGAGTCACTCGTCAAGTCTGGACTTCCTCGTCTTCTCCGCCGAGGGCTGCTTCTCTCCCTTTCATTTGTGAAGAACGTAGGCCCTTGCGACCTAATCTTCTATCTGAAGTAGCCTTCGTCTCCTCAGTCGAGAGTTAGCTACGGACGAGAAGCTTCTTCAGTCATGCTCTCCCAGGGAACTGTTTCCTGGGTGGCGTGTGACTCTCGTTTAGGGTTCCTGTCCGTGCTCTGCACTCGCCCTACGAGAGTTGTCGGATAGAGATATGCCCTCTTAGGTCCATCTCTCATCTTACCCTGGCCTTGGCGTAGAAGATGGAAGAACAGGGATGGGGATCATACCTCGACTCCTTCTCGGATGTCGTAGGTGGACTCCGAATCCATTGGCATCGACTGTCGGGTTCGAGTCCTTCTTGTTCCCTTCCTCCTTGGACTTTGTACCGATGATCAAGATCATTCGTTACTTTGTCCTATTGGGAGCTGTGGTACTTTCCGAAAGGTTCGACATTCCTAACCTGGATGTCGTCAGCGTTTTTGCTAGTACTCTTTCCCAAGGAAGAAGTGTCTAAGGACATATCTTCCTCCTGACTTCGTGAAGCGATCAAAGGAGGTACTTGGCAGCTGGCGACGACGATACCGGTACCTTTCACTCAAGAGCTCATGAAGTCGATGGCTTGGTCCATCCCTCGCATTCTGGAAGAATATGTCGGTATCACAGGTGCTGAAGGCGGGTGTGTGGTCCCAACAGACTACCTTCACCTCCTTCTACCTCCGGGATGTTGCACACACAAGTCCTTGGACACTTTTTCCTTGGGTCCTGTGGTGGCTGCTCAACAAGTTGTGTAGCTTATCCAGCTCCCCTAACGGGACAGGTTGCATCTCGCCTATGTTGTACTGTTGTGATTGGGAGAATGAATGTTGAGTGACTGGCCTCTCTTCTTTCTCCCCATCCTGGCTCTCTTCCCACGGGCAGGAGCAGACATGCCGTTACAAGCTGGACCGGGCGATCGAGGCAGATAAGCACATAACGGGAGCTCCCGTTCTATTTCTGTTCAGGTTAATAGAAGCAACCCCACTCCTTCCTCTTGCAAGGGGAGGAAGGAGACCATGACTATGAGACAAACCCAATGCTTGTATTTGCCTTATTGTCATCCAACGTCAAATTCTTCCTAGCCTACTTTGCATGAACTGACGTTTCCTCTTTCATGCAAAGGGACCCAGAAGTCTGACAACTAATCCTGCGTTTCTTACAACCCGATCTTTTGTCAGAGGCAGTTTTTCCCTTCCTCGCTCTCACGACCAGGAAGGGAAGACAAGGTGGTGAACTCCAGTCAGTTCAGAGAGACTTTATCAGATTTCTCCCTCCAATCAGTGTCTCTTAATGTAATGGACCGAGGGTTTGTATATTGTGTCGGAACAAATAACAATTTTTAAAAGTAAATTGTATTTTTCCTAACAATACAAACCCGAGGTCCTTTACACTTTATGCCCACCTCATGCCACCCCTCAATCTGTACCTGGGCCAAAAGCCAAACTGGAGTGTTTACATCCGGGCAGGCGGGTATCCCCGCCTACCTGGAAGTAGTTACTGCCTAACCACCTTGCTCAAGAGTTTAACGGCCGTTTCCAGCCTACGCCTGAAAGTGATCCCTAATGTAAAGGACCTCGGGTTTGTATAGTTAGGAAAAATACAATTTACTTTTAAAAATTGTTATTTTGGTAAACATGAATTCACCATACAATTTATGCAGTTGCTTTAAATCGGCAAGAAAAGTGCAATACACAGAACAAGCAGAGTGGAATGCAGTAGGCTACCCACAAATGGTGACAAAAGGAAACCTAAAGGAGACTTCAGAAGAGAACATCCCCATATATTTGATTTGATGATAATTTGTGGCATTATAGAATATTTTCTCAATTTAACAGACTCACATATGTTTAATTGTATTACAAAAACACATGGTTGGAAAGAAATACCCTTTTGACATAGCCCAGCCTAGTACAGGTATTCCCCTACTTACAATGGGGTTAGGTTCCAAAAAACCCATCGTTTGTTGAAAAAATCGTAACTCGAATATGGCCTAGTCTACACTAGGGTAATCAGTACCATCTACACATATATGGTAGCCTAGCCTTCACTACACATTATTCTTTATACATATATGGTATAGTAATTATTAGTGTCAGCTAATTCTGCAGGTTCAGTGCAAATTGACATGATGTCAGTATAAAGAGAAACTGAATAACAAACAAGGCCTAGCCTGCACTTTCGTATATCATATACGGTAGCCTAGCCTACATTATACTGTATTCTATTTTCACATAACACCGTATTATACAAACATCAAAATAACGAATGTGCATCTTTTCCAAGGATCTTTTAAAAAGTTATGCTTTACTACACTGTATCCAATTGTAAATATTCTCATACTGCTTTCGCATTTTAATTCCTATCATAGCGATCAAATGTTTTGGTTTGGGAATCGATCACGCGGTCTTTATTTCGCCGCATTTAACTCAGTTCAGATGGCATTTCTTGCTTCTAGTTAGCGTAAACGAATATCTAGGTACTTTATTTCTAAGGGACATATATATTTTTCGTTATACGAAGTGTTTTTAAGTCGAAATATAACTTAAGTAAGTCTCGTTGTGAAATTAATTTAGTTATTATTTTTGTTAATAGATGGCGTTGGCGGCTGGCCGTTTGGGGGATTGTTTGTTTTGTATAAAAAAATCAAGATTCCGTTCGCTATTTTCTCTTGATTTCATCATAATACTACGAGCTTTTTGTATTTATCTTTTATCGACGTGAAAGCAGCAGTAATATGTGTTCTTTCATGCCCAGTAGTTTTGATTAAAATACTTTCCAATTTTATTTGCGGTCGAGTTTCATCCATGTTGCCAATGCACGATAATTTATAGTCATTAGCAGCTTGAACATTCTTTTCTCAGCTTCAACTACAACTTGCATCTTAAATTTACTGTAGCAGTATATTTCCTTGCCAATCTTTTCTCCAAAGCGGATAAGGGTGTAGTGTGAAAATATATCAGTGGTTAACGTCATTTTTAACATAACTACGGTAATTGTTTAACCGTACGATGGTTAAAATGTAAGCAAAACAGTTGTTATCCGATTCAGTTATTAGCAAAACAACAGCTTCTCGTTCGGTTGTTTATGGCTGTACGCATTTTCGCAAGAGTATAAGGTTACTAACAATACTTTTATCATTCTCTTACTTTTTTAACTAGAAGATGGGATAAAGAGATGGAGAAAAAGAAGTTGGTCTCTTTTGCTGCCTGATACGCTGTTGCCTGTGCCCGCTCGAAATTTAAAAATATTTTCTAAATATTGTCGTACCGGTATTGATTGCTAACTCCATCGTAAACTCAAATTATCGTAAGACAAATTATCGTCACTCGTGCACTACCTGTATTTACAAACGCACAAAAATTGCGAACGAACACTGACCTATTTTGACTTCCGACACAGCGAGAGCAAGTGAGGTCGGCTCATTGAATTAATGTACCTATTCCAGTCTCTCGGCCAATGTATCGTACACCGTACGCAGCCGGATTGTACGCTGTTGCCTGCGCCAGTTGCCCGCGAAATGTAAAAATAAGTATTTTCAAAATATTGTCGTATCGATATTAATTGCTAACCCCATCGTAAAAGTGAATTATCGTCAGTCGAATCATTTTAACTCGAGCACTACCTGTAATTATCTTCCGGAAGAGGGTAATGGTTCAATAAATTAATCTCCCAAATGCATGAACTATTCCAAAGCCAAACATTGTTGACATGTCTTCAAAATTCATAAGGAGGATGCAGGCAGTCCCCAGGTTACACTGGGGCTTCATTCAGGGGCCGCTGCATAAGCCGGAAAATGGCGCAACTCAAGATGTCGTATAAAATGGTAAGAAAACCTTACTTTTATTCCTTTGGGTGTCTTGAAAATGTCATAACCTGCTTTTTTTATTGATTGTTTCATCAAAAGACCTCCAATCGTTCCTACACGATATACAAACCATCTGTCCTTTACATTAAGAATTACTTACAGCAAGCTGGAAATGGCCGTGGAACTCTCAAGCAAGGTAGTTAGGCAGTTAGCCACCATCCAGTAGGTGGGGGTCCCGCCCACCTCGACGTAAACATTCCAGTTTGCTTTCGGCTGTCATGCGGTGCAGGTGTGTGTTCTCCCTCTCTGCCTTGATTTGTCATTGAGCTGTTTTTTCCCGATGGGATCTTTCTGTCTTTGTTTTTGCTGGAGGTATATGTGTGTGTATGAGTATAATTATGCAAATCCACAAATCTGGCAAGCCTGTTTGCAAGGCTGCATTTGCAAGACCGCCTTCCCTCAGCATGTGTCCTGGGGTTGGCGGCAAGAAATGTGGTAGCTTCCGATCTTATGTTGAGGTTGATCCTCATGCCGTCTGTTCATCATACAGGGGCCGTGTGTGCTCATGTGATTTTACTAGTGCTGAGTGTTATTCCTGGTCGGCTGAGCAGTGGGTGAAGTTTGAAGGGAGGAAATTGTATTGGAGGAAGGCTGCCAAGGCGTCGTCTGAGGGTTATATGCCCCCGACTACGCGTTTGGTGGCTAACCCTTCTTCCTCGTTTTTCTCTCCCGGCAAACTTCCCCTTCTGGCTACCTCTCCTTCGGGAGAGGACTCTCCTTTGTCTTCTTCACCAATTTGGTGGTTGAGCAATTCCTTGGCAAGCAGGCGACTGATTTGGATGCAGCTTGGCGATCCTTGGGTCTTTTGGGCCCTCCATCCCTGCAAAGCCTCTTGCGTTCTGGTGGTGACCCATGCTACCTCTACTACCACGACCGCTACGGTGACAATGACAGCGCTTGCTAAGATGCCAGTGACTGTCTCCTCCCACTTTCCTACCTAAGTGACTTATGTCCTGGCATCCCAGCACGTGGTGCCCCTGCCTCCAGGTTTCGCTGTGGCCCCACCATCCCTCGCTTTACTGTCTATGATGGTTACCACCTCTGTGCCCCATATGATGGTTCCTGCCCCTGCTGCTCCTGCGATCTCTGCTGTCTGGGCTGCTGTTGCTGCTCCACCTGCCTGGCTGTCCCAGCCACTCCTGTGATGTCTGCTGCTACCTCTTGAATGGGGGACTTGACCGTCATCCTGAAGGTGAGGAAGAGGTCCCATGAGGTTTCGTTGTCTTCGTTTTTGTCTTCATGGTTTGCTGCCTCTTCTTCCTGTTCCGAGGCTTTTCGGCTGAAGAAGAGGAAGGCTGCCTCTCCCCACCCCCAAGTTAGTCCTGCCATGGTGCTTCTAAGGGGTTGCTTCCTTCCACAGGAGAAGCCGTGGGATCTCTCATCGGCTCTTCCCGGCCTTTGGGCTCGAGAACCAAAGCACTTACCTCACCAAAGTCTTGTGTTTTGGGAGCCGTGGGCGTGCAGACCTTGGTTTGCGCTCCCGTCACCAGTCCTAAGAAGTCTGCTTCTAGGACTGTTGCTGTGTTGGTTGCTCAACGGAGTCGAGTCACTCCGAGTGCTCGAGTCCCTAAGTCTCTAAGGAGTCACAAGCATCCCGAACCGGTGCCTGAGAGACCTCTCACCATCTCGGTTCAGGCACAGGATGAGAGAAAGAGCTGAGACATGCAGGTGTCTCAGTTCTTCCTGCTGGCTCTACCTCCCGTGCTCAGTCAGGTTCCCAACCTGGTGTCTCGGTCTCGAGGGTCTGAACACCTGGAGAGACAGAGAAGAGGGAGGTCCCCTGTCCAGTCTTCTTCTCACGAGGTTTCAGCCTCGAAGAAGACTGGGGCACGTCAAGAGGACAGCACAAGTTCTTGCCAACCAGCACATTCGACCCTGCCCAAATGCGATCGGCTCGGTTCAGCTTGCTCCATCCTTTATGCTCTTCTCAGAACAGTGCTTTGGGAAGGTGTAGGCACTCTACTGGACTCATGTTGCCATCATCATCACGGGTTGATGACCGCACGCAGCCCGTCCCTCCTGCTGGTTCTGCTGGCAGGACAGGTGGGAATGCCCGATCCTCCTCACCTGTCCCCTCAACCTCCTGGCGCGAGACGGACAGGAGGAACTCTGAAGAGTCCTCTCCTCAGAGTTTGGCTATGAAGGCCTACGTTACTGGCTCCATCCTAGGATCGACACAGTTGTACGCCCAAGTACTTCAGGATGGATCTAAGGGGTCTGCTGAGGTCCTCCTTCCTGCCGGAAGAGTATATCAGGAGGACCACACCCTGGAAGGACTTGAGGGGACCTCTTCCTCAAGATGCGGACACCCCTGATATACAGAGGACCTTTGCAGAGATCATCGCGCTGATTCGTCAACACAATGATCTAGGAGAAGGGGCCACGGCCTCTTCTGTGGGTCATCCTTCACACCCCGAAACCTTTTGGGCCCCTAAGAAGGAACCAAAGGTTTTGCTGGGGCTGCCATGGTCCTCACTTGCCAAGGGGCAAGTGACATAACAGAAAACTTCAGGTCTTCTGTTCCGTCGTACCAGACCCATGGGCGGCTGCGGAGGACGCTTTTCAGCACCCGTGGGACAACCTCGACATCTACGCCTTCCCTTCGTTTTTTCTGATTCACAGGGTGATCAGCCAAGTGTTGATCACCCAAATCTCGGGATGATTCTGGTGGCTCCCAAATGGCTGCAGGCCGTTTGGCGTCCCAACCTGCTAGTTCTGCTCTCTGAGGCACCAAGAGAGATTCCTCCCTGGCCCAACATTCTGTGTCAACCCCACCTAGAGCAGACCACCAGGCAGTGCAGTCCCTGTGTCTTCACGGCTGGCGGTTATCCAGCATCTCTTGCGAGCGAGAGGCATTTCGCACCGCGCAGCAACAGAGATGGCTGGATACCTCAGACAGCCCTCTGCAGCGGTATGCCAGGGAAAGTGAGCCGTCTTCTGTGGTTGGTGTCGTGGACGGGGTCTCTCTCCAGTCAGAGCTACTATTCAGCAGGTCACGGATTTCCTCGTCTTCCTTCTCCAAGAGAAGCTTCTCTCTGTTTCTGCTATGAAAGGCTATAAGGCCACACTCGGTCTAGTCTTGTGGCTGAAAGATGTAGACATTTCTGCCTCATTGGAGATTTCGATGTTGATGAGAAGCTTTGAAAGGTCTTGCCTACCCAGGGACCTCAGACCCCCTGCTTAGGATGTGACTTGTTTTGAGGAGCCTGACTCGTGCACAGCACAAGCCTTTATGAGAGTTGTCAGACAGGGATCAGACCCTCAAGACCGTCCTCTTCTTGCCCTGGCATTGGCGAAGAGAGTAGGAGAACTGCATGGACTTGCCTTCGATGTTAAACACTCGAGGGGATGGGGATCAGTTACGCTCGATTTCATCCCGGATTTCATAGCGAAGACTAAGAACCCATCGGTCTGTGACATCAGGTTCGAGTCCTTCACGATCCCCTCCCTAAAGGGCTTTGTAGACAGGATGCTACTTTGTCCTGTTTGAGTGCTGCGGCACTATCTGAAGAGGGCTCGTCATCTGTGGCCCGAGTGTCAGTGACTCTTCGTTAGTACTGGTTTGTCCAAGAAAGAAGTGTCAAAGAACACTTTTGGCTTCGTGAGACAATCAGGAGAGCGTACTCTGCTGCTGGTGAAGACGACACCGGTACCTTCCGCCCAAGAGCATTCCAGAGGAACCTGTCGGTTCCTCAGGTACTGAAAGCGGGGGTGTGGATCTGGAGAGACCACTTTCACCTCTTACTACCTTCAGGACATTGCCCACAAGTCCTTGGACACTGCTCAACAAGATGTTTGGTTGTGGATGTGGGAATGACTGTGAGAGTGACTGGCCTCTCCTTCTCCTCTTCTTTCTCATCCTTCCTCTCTTCCTTGGGCAGAGTTTGGACTCAAGCCGTTACATACTGGAACTGGCAGTCGATGCAGGTAAGTCTATACATCGAGCTTCCGTTCTGTTTTTCCTTTCAGGATTATAGAAGCAAACCTGCTCCTTCCTCTTGCAAGGGCAGGAAGGGACCCTGACAATAAGACAAACCCGATACTTGTATTTGCCTTACTGTCTCTGACTATTAAGGTTCATCCTATTCTATTTTCATATGAGGTTACGTTCTCCTCCCCCATGCGAAAAAGACCCAGAAGTCTGGCAACTGATCATGTAGTACTACACCCTGATCAGTTTGTCAGAGGCAGTTTCTCTTCCTTGCTTTATCGACCAGGAAGAGAATCTCAGGTGTGGCGAACTCCAGTCAGTTCAAGAGACTCACTCAGATTCCTTCCTCCAACCAGCGAGTCTTCCTAATGTAGAGGACCGATGGTTTGTACATCATGTAGGAACAAATCTCAATTTTTGAAAGTAAGTTGTATTTTTCCTAACTATACAAGCCAGAGGTCCTTTACATCACATTTCGTGCCCACCTCATGCCACCCCTCAGTCTGAAACCTGGGCCGAAAAGCAAATGGGAATGTTTACATCCGGGCAGGTGGGACTCCCGCCTACTGGACGGTAGTTAACTGCCTGACCACCTTGTTTGAAAGTTCAACAGCCATTTCCAGCATTGTTATAAGTAATTCCTAATGTAAAGGACCTCAGGTTTGTATACTTGGAAAATACAGTTTACTTTAAAAAATTGTGATTTTCATCAGTGCCTGTTATTGTACATTGCAAGGATTGTGAGAAGGTTTTCGAAAAGGAGATATGAAACCTTATTATATTACAAACATTTATTTTAACATTAGGTATGTACAGTAATTAGAACATTAGAGGAAGATATGGGTGCCAATAAAGAAAGTTACAAGACTCAAACCAGCAAAACTCTTTTCTTTACTTTAGTTATCGGTAATATTGATGATTTGCAGGATTCCAGCTGTGTTGAAGCTATTTCCATATGTAAAGACAGGGTTTGTATGTTAGAAAAAATACAAATTACTTTAAAATTTGTCATTTTATGTATTCTGAAGGCTTACAAATTTATAATTCTATGCCTAATTGATCTTGAAATGATAGAATCTTAGGCTAACTAGGCCTAAGGCTAGCATAACCAATCGTAGTGTTTTGATTCCAAAACTAGCCTGGGCCTACATAGCTTAGCTTAGCCTGGACAAGAATCAAGACTCAAACATTACAAGGAGTATTGGCTGAAATCATGATTTTGTGGGAAAAAAAAAGCGGTATTCTGCTTGCTTTAGTCTCCAGGATATTGTACGTACAATGATTGTTACTGAGGAAAACATTAATGCCTGTATACTAATGTAAGCCTAATACACTTCCTGTATATTTATAATGATCAGTTTCCTCATCTTGCAGATAATTTATGATGCACCAAATGCAGACGTGGTCAGAGGTCATCGGAAAGTGACGTTGAAGTATATAACTGTCAAAAAGGAAGTGTGTTTCTTGGTCTTGTTGGGAACGTGTTAGGACTGCTGTCTATTCAATTTTTCTGTAAGCATTAAAAGATTATTTGTACATTAATGAGTACTGTTGCTCATGTATGGTTTAAAGGTTTAACTCTGCAGGTTAGGAATAGAAAAAACAAATTCATTTGTTCCCAAGAGGATACAAACCTTTGTCTGTTATATGGGAGTACAGGCAGTCCCTGAGTCATTACAGAGATCCATTCCTACGGTTTGTTGTAGGTCAAAATCTGGCATAAGTCAGAATAATATGTAATCGGCAGCGAAACGTCGAGTTGTTTTTGCACGAATACAAACCTTTGGTCTTTACGTAAAGATGTTACTTGCAGCGTGAGCTGGGAACGTCCGTTGAACTTTTAAGCAAGGTACTGTAGTTAACTACCAACGGTAAGGGTGGGAGCCCCGCCCACGTGTCATTATGCACTCACTTTGCTTTTGGCCGCCGTCAAGTGTAGACGTCTCCTCTGCCCGACTGACCGTTTGACTTAAACCATATTTTTGTTTTTGTTTAGGAATACTTGTGATATATGAGTATAGTTGTTGTTTTGTTTATACTGATATACAGTAAACCCCCCATATTTGCGAGGGATGCGTACCACACCCCCCCACAAATAGCTAAAACCCACGAATACTTAGAACCCTTCTAAAAACACTTAGAACTGCCTATTTTGATAGTTCAAACACAAAAAAAAATCACAAAAGAGGCTTATACAGGTATTATCCTACTTACGATGGGGTTAGTTTCCAAAAAACCCATCTTTTGTTGGAAAAAACGTATTTCAAACATAGCTGAGCCTACACTAGGGTATTCGGTACCATAATTATTTGGTAGCCTAGCCTACACTATAAAATATACTCTATACATACATGGTATACTGTAGTAATTAATATCAGGTAATTCTGGAGGTTCATGCATAGCAACTTACGATAATTCAGTACAAAGAGAAATTGAATAACAAGCAAGAATTAGCTTAGCCTACACTATAGTATATCGTATACATACACGGTAGCATAGCCTACATTATAACATACTCTGTATTCACATATTGTATTATTCAAACATCAACATAATGATTATGCGTCTTTTCCATGGATCTTTTAAAATATTATGCCTTAGTTCACTGTGTCCAATAATATCGTATTTACAGTATTCTTATAGTGTATTATAAACTGCGATCAATGTTTTGGTTTGGGAATTGTTTACTCTGTGTTTATTTCGACATTTTAGCTCAGCTCAGAGCGCTTTTCTTGCTTCTAGTTAGCGTAAATGAATCTCTGGATACTTTATTTATTTGGGGCAAGGTTATTTTTCATTATACTGTACAAAGTGTTTTTAAGTCTAAATATACCTTGAATATGTCTCGTTGTGAAATTAATTTAGCTATTTTTTCATTAATAGATGACGTTGGCCATTTTGGGGTGTTTGTTTTGTGTAAAAAAAATCAAGATTCCGTCCACTATTTTCACTTGATTTCATCATAATACAAGCTTTATGTATTTATCGTTTATTGGCATAAAAATAGCAGTAGTGTGTTCTTTGATGTCCAGTAGTTTTGATTAAAATACTTTCTCTCCAATTTTAATTGCTGTCAAGTTTCATCCATGTTGCCGATGCACGATAATTTATAGTCATTAGCAGCTTGAACATTGTTTTCTCAGTTTCAGCTACAACTTGCAGCTTAAATTTAGCAGTGTATTTCCTTGCCAATCTTTTATCCATACCGAATAAGGGTATATATATACTGTATAACGTAACAATATATCAGTCCTATTCTACTTAATGTCCTTTGTACTATAACCTACGGTAATTGTGTATTACCGTACGATGGTTGGAATACAAGCAAAACAGCTGTTGTTATCTGATTCGGTGAAGCAAAACAACAGTTTCACGATCGGTTGTTTATGGCTGTATGCATTTACGCAAGAGTATAACGTTACTAACAATACTTTAATCATTCTCTTTCACTTTTTAACTAGAAGATGGGATAAAGAGATGGAGGAAAAGAAGTTGGTCTATTGTAAGTTGGTCTCTCTCGCTGCCTGATTGTACGCTGCTGCCCTTGCCCGCTTGGAATTTGAAAATATTTTATAAATATTGTCGTATCGATATTAATTGCTAACCCTATTGCAAAATCGAAGTATCATGAGGTGAATTATCATAATTCAAGCACTACCTGAGTATTTTAATAGTTTTATCACAAAAAGTGCATTTAGTCATGAAAATGAGATGAAAATACAGTAATTAGTGAATATTTCTCAGTGAAAAATATTGTGAATGGGCGGATTTTCAGCGAATAATGCCTATACTGTACAGTATATGTATATTGACCTGTTGTTGATGTTGTTTTGTTGACATGTTGTAAACATATCATTGGTTCATATTCTTTTAGTAATCTTTGTACTTCTAGGTGTAACTGGTTTGTAGACCATTTACGTTTCATTGTATAATATTGCTATTGAAAATGTTATAGCGGTCGAGTTTCACTTTCTTTTTTGTATTATCAACTTGGATTTTTTCTAATAATTTACTCGTGACATTCATTTGTTTTTCTTTATAATACACAAAGTGCTCAGTGCACATGCAACCTTTTTCATGGGTACTCAAATCCATGGTTTCGTTTTCCCTATACTTCAGAAAACTTATAATGTTTGTTAAACCGTCTTTTGTTATATTTTTGTTGTTATTGCATAATTCAACAAAATCAACACATCCACATGTGTTTTCATGTACATTTCTTGTTTCATTTCCTCTCGTACCAATTATTGGTGATGCTCTTCTCCCGTGACATAATCATTGTTATCTATGGTGTAGTTCTCTTCTACTTCTTCAGTGTTTTGGATATCTGCATCCATAGGTTTTACTATTATTTCAGGAGATAAAGATATATTCTTAAGCTTGCTTTTGTTTTTGGTCTTTCTTTTTATTTTGGTCTAACTGATGTTACTTTAATAATAGTTGGTTTTTTCCCTTTGAAAGTATGTTTAAACTCACCTGCGAGCTTCGCTGAGTGTAGATTCCGCCTTACTGCTTCTCGTACCTGTTATTGTTGAAGGGAATGTATTCTCGAAGTATTAATATCTCTCAGAAAGGCGTAATAGAGACGAGTTCTGTAATTTCCTTACTTTTAATGACGAAAATTACTTATAAAAACTCAGTACAATTTAACATGTTACAGCTATGCAAATGAAATCAGTCTTGTTAAAACAGTTCAGCTCAGCCTATTGGGGAGCACGAAAGCAAGGGGAGACTTAACTCTCCCTGGTGGATGTTAACTCGAATCTGGTCTCCTCAGCTACTCTCTTGAGGCATTGCCCTGGCACTGACAAACCCTGCATCACTTCTCCTCTCTTGAGGTAGATCCCCATACCCTCTGCACTCTATGCTCCCAGCATCTTTGGATTGCAATACGCTCCTGTGATGTTGGGGGTTCTCTCTGATTCCTTCCTGCCCCCAGCCAAACTGCCTCCTATTGTTTCCCCTTCACGGTCTCCTACTGCTTCCTTAGTAGAGAGTCAGCGTGGGGCGATGATCCAGTACAACTCTTCGCTGGCGGTCTCCGTTTGCTGGGGGGGTGGAATTCCCCCTCGGGGCAAAGGGAGAGTGCCCCTCTTAGCCCAACTTGTCTTGTAGGTGAGGTGGAGCCCAAGGGTCTTAGAGAGTTATAGCCCTCCCTAAGCCTCCTGGGGTAGCCTTCCGTGGAGGGCTTGATCTCACGCTTGAGGGCCTCTAGTGCCCCTCCAGTGACTGCTGCTTCCATGACCAGCTAGCTCTGCTTTCGGAAGTACCGAGAGAGATTCCTCTTTGGCACAACCTGTTAAGCCCGCCGCACATAGGAAGGTATCACCAGGTGATGAAAGGTCTTTCTCTTCACGCCTGGAGACTATCCAGCATCTCTTGCGAGGAGAGTTTTTCTCACCACACGTGACAGAGATATCTGGATACCTTTATATCCTCTGTGGCTGGGTACCAGGGGAAATGGACCGTCTCTTGTGGTTGGTGTCATTGACAGGGTCTCTCTCCTGTAGGAGCTATGCTCTTCAGCAGGCAACGGACCTTCTCACCTGACATCAGCGAGGACAGTTGGCGGGCTCTATGACTTTAGCGGGAGTAATTAAGGCGAGACATCTTAGAGTTCTAACTTTATTAACAAATGGCAGTGGCATTTATACGGATTACTAGTCAAGGAGATAAACCCAAAATTTGAGCTTAGGTGTGACAATTGGTATATACACGATTTTTTTTCATAAAATGCTAGTCCATAACCTATATTTTAAGAATCTGAGCGATGCCATGCTGTCATATTTGGGCAATCCTTTTTATTAGGTCATTTAAGAGGCCATGTTGCAGTAAGCAAAAAACAGCTAAATTTAAGTACACAGCAACTTATGATTGCAAATCCACAACAATTTATATATTTTAATGCTTTATTATTATACATCAAGGTTATTTAACTACTATTATCATTAAATGTGACATATCAAGAGTTTAATTCTAAAAGAAAATCAAAATGGCTGCCATTTGGCTATAAAAATTATGTTTATAGCAGACACACAGCGTAGTGTATAATTAGTTTACACAAGTAGCATATTACACATTAAAATATTTTTTGAGACATAGTAACATAAATTATAGTTATCTTGATTCTTAAAAAAACACATGTATATCAAACAATATATCATATAGCCATCATAAACCATGTAATAAGATAATTACATTAACATTATATGTAGATTTAAAGTTTCAAAGTAATGGCACCAAAACATGTGCATATAGTTTTACACTTCATCATCATTTATACTTTCCTCTTCATCTTCATCGTCATGATCATCCATGGCCATTGCTGACTTTGTGTTTTCATTGGCACAGTTATCATCGGCACAGCACCTACAGTATGTGGTGCAGGAAAGTTTACTTGCACGACAACTACATCCTTGGGTGGAACATGGTGATTTTGACTTGCAACCGCAAGCAACACATTGCAGCAGAGCACGAGGAGCAATGGCTGAAACACCAGAAACTGGTGTTGGTATGTTGTTTTCTATCTTCCACCCATATTGTGTGATATCTAACTCAGGAGGTTCCATTTGATCTGCTGCTCTCCACAATAGCACTTGGAGACGGGCACGTCTGATGTGCTGAAGAGCTGCATCATCTGTTGGAGGTAGACATTTGATTTTAGGTGGCTCCTTTTTCTTGCTGAAAAGCAAAAACCTCAGACTTGAAACAGAGACTGAGGCCTCACCGCCATACAAATAGGACATGAAATGGAGTCCTTCTCTTACCCATTCTTGTTCCGTAGCAAGAGGATCTACAAATGCATGTAATGTTACATTAGACTTCAGCAGTAAGTTGATGGCTGTCATCTTGCCCTTGCCAAATGGATAAGAAACAGTGTCACAACCGGAGAGAGCATGGGCTGCAAGCAAATCCAAGCATTTGTCTCCTAATTTCAAGGCTGTTGCTTTGATGTCAATGATTTGTCCATTGTACTTCTTCATAGTCACATGAGCAGAGGGTCTGTACTTCCAGTAAAAGAATAACAACAAAACAAAAATGTCTGTATCATCAGCTAGGATCTGTATGTGCTCTTTCTCCTGATGAATCTTTACTAGATAACTCATTATGGTGACATCTGCTTCTTCATGTGTGTACAGGCTATCTTCTCCTATTAGGTGTAGGGAGTTGTGATTGTGCTCCATGTTGCATAAAAACTGGATCAAAGACTTTTTGTTTTGATCACTTTTCATTATATTTTCTTTTGAGGGCAAAATTGTCTCACTTCTAAGTTCATAGGCACGAGGAGCAATGCCTTTTGCCCTTCTTTGACGTTCATGAGACTTCACTGAATTTTCCTTATAACAGTCAAATATTACAAAAGTTTCACATGGTCTGACAAATCTATCCACAAGACCTTGAGCAAAGTGAAGCAATGTTGTGTTCTTTGGCCAGAATGTATGGTACAGTGCCTCATTTCCATCAATCAACTGTACTTCCAACTGGCGGGAGCTCATTTTCTGTGAAGACTGCCAGCTTTTGCATTAACACATGTTTTGATCCTTTGCACAGATCACCATATTCATCAAAAAGTGATAATGGCATGGGAGTCAGTTCATACTTGAAAAGTTCTGACAACTCAATGTCTCTATTCTGTGAAATCACAAGCAGACAAGCATATAGTTTTTCCATGTCATAAACATTTGTGTCTCCTACTTTTACTTTCTTTTTTATTGCTTCCATTGTCACAATCCTTTTCTTTAGTGGTTCATAGAAACCCTCAGGAAGTGTGGCCATATATTCTGCTGCCATTTTCTCTCCTATAGCAAGTGACTGATCAACATTGACCTCAGCTGCAGCAACTCGACCATTGAGGATATTATGCAGTGGGTCTTCTGGCTGTGTGAAAAGAGGGTTCGAATGCTGCTGGATTTCATTCATTATCTTGTTTCTGTCATCCCTGTCAAGTTTTCTGCGTTTTCCCCCCTCTTCTCTGTGGCATCCAGTCTTTCGGTCATACTCAGTGTCTTTTTCCTCTTCAAACAACTTGTCCATAGCAAGTGACAAAGAATTGCAGAGATGGTGTGATAAGACCCACACAGCAACTTGCTCAGAAGACAAAGATTTCCCAATAAGGCCACCTTTAGCTTTACCATATCGAATGTACGTTTGTTCTCCAAACTGATCAAGAAAAACCGCATTCCACACTCCACTGTGATGGCGACAAACATGCTCTCCTCTGAGAAACGCAGCAAAAACTTCTGGTAAAAATGATTTCATATCCAGGATATGCCAGAGAATATATCTTGCATAGTTCCAGTGCCCTGCAGCAAAAAAATATGGTACCATTCTTTTCAAGGCATACATATGGAGCAACCAGTCTCCTTCACGCTCTGCACGGAGGTAGAGATGAATAATGACTACTGGAATGAGTAAGCAATCAACCCACAACCGGCCTGTACGCGAAAGTCTGGAATGTTCCAGCTGCTCTTCAATTGTTTCAAGTGTAGTTTCCTTTGACAACACAACAGGCTGTAGCAGAGCAGACACAACCATCCTCAAACCTCTAACTGCTTTAGGCCATGCCTTCCCATTTAGCATGCTTCCAACCCCTCTAAATGCTACCTCCAAAATATCCTCAAGGCCACTACCATTCATCAATGTGCCTATGCATCCAATGAAGGACATAAGGGTGTTCATTCCTCCAGGTCTAACTACAAGGTTCTTCCATTGACATGGATCAGACCACTTGATTTGAAGAATAACTTTGTACAACTGCATGTCAGCACACAAATGGATAAACTTCCTGTTCTTCAGAGATTTTTCTATAAACATAAGAGTTGTTAAAACGGTGTCTGGATGTGAAGGCGGCATATCTATCAATGGTCCAAAGATTGATTGACTGGCAGGTCCATCAGGCATTCCTTCCATTCTGCAAGACTGCACCATTGCACCAGCCCATTCTGGTGGTGGATCATCCTCATCAGAATTCTGCAGAAGAGAGACAAGCCAAGATATGTCTTTCTCTAGAGCCGCTTGGAGGCTGTTGCCAGACCTACACAACAAATCATACGAAAGTCCACACTGCAGTGTTATCTTTGGGGGAACTGGCTTTTTGTTGCCTTTGAAATGGTACTGCTTGACTGATGACTTGTTGCACAGTTGAAGATGCTGAACTTGATCTCTGGATATTCTTGGAATTTCTGGAAGAATATCGCATGTAGCATCTGAAAAGAAACAAAAGAACAAATTGATTATTGTAATTATTCCAATGGATTAAATCTATTTAGGGTCGTAATTAGTTTATTTCAAAGACACATACAATTTTATCTATCATTTATCAGCATTTAAACTTGTTGCACCTTTACAGTTTAGGAAATGTTGCATTACATACCTCTACCATGTTGAACAAACTCTACTGCCATGGAATGTGTTTCTCGCATACCATTTGGGGTGAATACATTCAAATCAAAGTTATCACACCACGTGCTGACCAGTCCACCTTCATTCAAAAGGCCCTCAATTTGGAAGTTATCATTGCCAGCCAGCAAGGCTGCTGACTTTCTAAATCTTCTGACTTCATCATAGCTTGAAGTAAAGCCGCTGTCATGCAGTATATCAATAATCTCTCTGGATCCAGAAAAATGATGTAGCTTTAGTGCCAGTCCTAAAGTTGTCTGATTGAACTTTTTGGAAATAAGAGCTTGTATTGCTTGAGTAAGTGAGAGTGATTTTCTTGTTATTTCCTCTTTTGAAACTAACAGTGAAACTAGATTTAGAAGTGTCTCACTACAGTCCATTATAGCAGCCTCTTTGTTGAACTGATTCAACTTGTATGATTCAATATTTCTTTGCGATTTACTCTGAGCTTCATCTATAATTTGCTGACTCACCTCTCTCACTAGATCATGATCATTGGCTTTGACCAGTTTTAAGCTCTCTGGTAAGTATTTTCTGAAACAAATCATACTTGCACATCCTTTTACTTGCAACACGATAAGGCTTTCTCCAAAGTGCTCTTCAAGTCTCTGCATGAGTCTGGTTCTTTCTTTTCGATCACTGAAATCTTGTCCACCTGTTTCTGTTTGGGAAACATTAGGAATGGCTGAAACAGATGTTAAGAATTCCAAACACTGACGATATAAGTTATAAATTTCAATGGAGTTCCATATTTTTGAAGCATCTTCATTTAGTTGTTGAATAACATGATCAAAGGCTACATCTGTCGGTCTCAACTCCTCAACTTTTGCTGAGGAACGTGCAGCAGCAACATTGTGCTCTGATATAAATTTCTTGTAACAGTCATTGTGGTACTGTGCATCTGCTGCATGCAAGTCAGACATGCTTCCATGGATTCTCACACGTACCTCCTCAGCTTTAGAGTCTCCTCTAATTTTACACTTTTCCAAAAGTTGCTGCTTCATTTCTTTAGTCTGACATTGAATTACTCTTCGCCAACGATCTGGATGCTTTGGATCCTTTGGCAAACACTCACTTCCACAAAAAAGACAGTGCTTCTTGAATTCAAATGAATCAAAATGAGATCTCCTTTTCTTTGCCTGTTGAACATGTGGATCCTTGATTCCCAAACATTTTCGTTCTCGCCCAATATGTGTCTTCGATGTATAAGTTGAAACACATGATCGATGAAATGTTACTTTGAGATCAGGATTTTCAGTGAGCCTTTGTCTTAGAGCTATATGCAGTGTGTCCTGTCTTGAAATACTGGCAGATATGATGCTATTTATTCTTTCTAGACCCCCTGTTGAAAGTTTATCAGTTTTTTCACAATTAGGGAAGAGGCACTTTTCCATAGTCTCCATCTTTATCTTTCTACTTCATTGATCTTATGAAAACCTCTGCAAAAAAACAAATGAGAAAATTAGCATTGTTTTTGACAAAATTTCATTCAACCAGGTCTATTTTGGACAATGTATTCTCACTAATACAAATATACAAATCTATGCCTCGATTGTAGCATAAAGCTGCTTCCTTTTGTTAACATGGTGGCTATATTGAAAAATGGCAGAAAAATACACAGGTGAATATTGGTCTTCGAATAAATTAGATATTCTGTAAAATGATGGCAAGTATAATGCTTGTTCCACATGTTTAAAGGTTCACCCTATATTTTCTAGCTCAAATTTCCATATTCCGGCCGCCATTTTGATTTTTGTGCTGTAATATCAAATGCCCAAGGGTGAGAGAGTGGCATCAGTCGGATATTTAGTCTATGGGACCCCAACTATCATTTCAAAAAATAAAATTGTGTACATACCCGATGTCACACCTAACCTATCTGTCTCTCTGACTATACTGACCAATCAGTGGCCAGAAAATTTACATAGTAACCAACAGACCAATAGCGAGATGTGGGAAGTCGTGGTCCGCAAACAGGTGCGTTGCAGGTGGTGACATTCTATTGGCAAAGCGTGGGAAACTTCCGCGAGATGAATATCTGTTACTCTCAAGTTTGTCACGGGAATCATAGCAGACTCAAAATCTGTCAGTCTCTTTTTGAAATAATGGTACAAACTCATTAATTTGCAAGGTCCAGAAGTCTTGACAGTTTGAACATTCCATATGTTCAACAGATCAGAGGCATGGGACTCCTTCCTCTGCTCTTTGAGACCAGGAAGAGAGGCCCAGGTGAGCAGAACTACCAGTCGGTTCAGAGATTTACCCAGAATTCACCCACCAAAGGGTAAGTCTCCTATGTAAACATCAAAGGTTTTTATTTGTGTTGGAACAAGCTATAAATTTTTTAAGTAATTTGTATTTTTCCTAACATACAAACTTGAATGTTTCTACACTTATGGCCCACCTCAGCCACCCCTGATTTTGATATCTGGTTCGAAAGGCAAAATGGAGTGCAGACCGATGAGTGGGCGGGGCTTCCACCCCTACCATCGGCAGCTAACTACCGTGTGTGAAAGTTCACAAGCTAAATCCTATGTAAAGACCTTCACAGTGTAGACTGGAGTTCCCATTGTGTTGAAGCCCTGATGTCTGGCTGTTGAGTAATCTTTCGCTTAACAGATCAGAGGCATATGACTCCTTCTTATGCTCTAATAATTGACCGAGAAGTGAGCAGCCCAGGTGAGCCAAACCACCAGTCAGTTCTAAAGCTTACTTTATCCTCCCACCAAAAGTAAGTCTCCCCTACGTAAAGACCAAAAGGTTTGTTCATTGTGTGAACAAATGACAAATTTTGAATCAGTTTGTATTTTCCATAACTTGCGAACCTGAACCTGAGGTCTTTACGTAAAAGGCCCACCTCAAGCCACCCCTCATACTGTTACCTGGGCTGGAAGATAACTGGTGCGTCATGGCATATACAAGCTTCATATACTCTCTTCCCATTGGCTGTCACTCCCGTGCCACCAAACCTTGCTTCTGTTTTTAAACCGGATTTCCCCCTATGTAGAGACCTCAGGTTTGTAAGTTATGAAAAATACTAATTGATTAAAAATTTGTCATTTTAGAAATAATTTTCCATGCTAATAAGTGTAGTTGGTCTCATAAAATATTTAGGTTTTCAACTGATATAATTATGTTTGGTCTGTGCCAGATTGATTCCTTTGTGGAGCCTTGTTTTTTATAAGAATATTTTATATGCAGTATCATTGAAAGCAGGCTGAAATGAGCTAGGATTATTTTGAACTTGCAAAAGACCAAAAATATACCTCTGCCTACTGCAATTGCTGGTGATTCTCACATATTACTTACATCTTGCAGAAAAGTATTTCACTAGAAATCAGCTTGTAATATTGATGAAAGTAATGACAAAATATGGATATTTTTTTTTACGGAAAACCAAATGGTGGGAAAACCAGTAACTTGTGCAGAATGTCAAAGTACTTTTTCTCACATTAAGTCATCACAGAATCCACATCAGAATCCATACTGGAGAGAGACCATATCCTTGCAATGAATACCAGAGTACGTTTAATCACCTGAATCACCAAAACACAGGCATGAGAATTGAACTGGAGAAACCGTTCACTTGCTTTGTATGTCAGAGTAGTTTTTCTCATTCTGAAAGTCTCAAAATACGCATCAGAAATCATAATGGAGATAAGCCATTCACTCGTTCTGAATGTCCAAAAAGTTAAACATGTTTGAATAGCCTGAAATTACACATGAAAATTCATACTGGAGAGACTCTGGCCTTTCACAAGCACTGAATGCCAAAAAGGGTTTGTTCCAACACAATATACAAACCCTCGGTCCTTTACATTAGGGATTACTTTCAGGTGTAGGCTGGAAACGGCCGTTAAACTCTTGAGCAAGGTGGTTAGGCAGTAACTACCTCCAGGTAGGTGGGGATACCCGCCTGCCTGGATGTAAACATTCCAGTTTGCTTTCGGCCGTCATGCGTTGCTGACGTGTTTTCGTTCTCTCTGCCTGACTGTCGTTAAGCTCTTATTATCCCGGTGGGATCTTTCTGTATTTTTGTTTATAAACGTGTGTTTGATTTTTATTAATACAAACCCACGATTTGTGATAACCTTGTGTAAGCCGTCGTTCCCCGCTGTGTCTTGGGTTTGACGGCCAAGGGCATAACTGGAGTAGCGTAACCAAGTGGTAATGCTTCTCTCCAGCGGCCCTTTACATAAATACTGAAGGCGCCCCTGTACTTTCGGAGATATAGTTTGGGACGCAATATCTTCACTCCCCTACATCGATCGGGACGTAAGAGTTAGTTCCCTTCTTGGGCTTCCGCCCTCCGTGTGTAAGGGGCATCACTAATTTCTTCCTACTTATGCTGAGTGTCACTCGCCGCCTGCGCTTAGAGATTTGCGGGCCAAGTGGGAGGTCACGGCTGTCGTCGATAAGTTCCGCTTCCACGGCGCCCTTGGTGGCCTCCCCTCTGTCCTTTTTTCTCTTCCTGTAGGTTCTTCCTTCTCCCCTTAGTAGATCTCTCTCCTTCACCCTCTTTGCTCGCTCGTCGGGCGAAGACCGGGGGGGGGGGGAGCGATCGAGCGACCTCGTCTAGAGTACCTCCTCCCGCTGCGTAGGGCTGTTCCCCTTGTAGCGGGAGGAGCCTCCCTCTACTAATCATCTTTGTTTTTCTTTCAGGTTGACATTGAGCATCGCAGACACAGCAGTAGTTGGCTGGATATATATCAAGAATATCTTGCATGAAGCAGTCCCGACATTCATTCAGTGTTGCTTCGGGATCGACCACAATACCTGATTAGATGACATATTTCTATGTCGGGATCGCTCTGATCTGTTCCCGCCGATGTAGATCGATCGCTGTCATTGCTGGTTTTCATGTATGCTGTTGCAATGCTTCCTGCGTATCTGTGGTCCATCTGCTCCTGCTGTTCCCTGTGTTATGCTCTTGTCAACTCGATGAGTCTCTGGGCTGCTCTCCTGGTCTCCTGCCGCAGCCGCCCTGATAGCTCCTGTCGCTGCTGGTGACTTTCAAATGACATTCTGTCCGTTGCAGTAGCTCCTGCCTTCCGAACCGCTAACGTAGCTCCTGCATCGGATGTCCTGATCGTGCCCGCTTCTTCTCCTAGTGATTGTGCCCGCTTCTTCTAGTGATCGTGCCCAGGGCCGCTTCCGTTGTGTTCCTGCCAGCTGCCCTGGAGGTTACAATGTCTGCCATCCTGTAGAAGATGTTGGCGTGAAAGGGAAGGAAGTCGCCTTGTGGAAGTGACGTTCCTGGCCGTTGCATAGCTCCTGCTCTCCGAACCTTTGCCGTAGCTCCTGCATTGGCTGTCCTGATCATTCCTGCCGCTTCTGGCGGTTGTGCCCAGGGCTGCTTCCGTGCGTTCCTGCCAGCTGCCCCAGAGGTTATGATGTCCGCCATCCTGTAGAAGATGTTGGCGTGAAGATGTAGGAAGTCGTCCTGTTGAGGTGATGTTCCTGGCTGTTGCAGAAGCTCCTGCCTTCCGAATTGCTGCCGTAGCTCCTGCATCGACTGTCCTGATCATGCTTCTCCTGGTGGTGGTGTCCTGGCTGCGTCCGTTGTGTTCCTGCCGGACTACCCTGGAGGTTATGATGTTTCATGTCCACCATCCTGTAGAAGATGTCGGAGTGGAGGTGAAGGAAGCTGTCCTGTGGAAGTAGCTGCCGTCTTCTTCATCTTATCTTCGATTTCTTCTTCTGCTGCGTCTTCCCTTCCTCTCCCGAGGTCCAAGGGGGTCCCGAGAATCGGACAGACCTCCATCGGCCGAAGGAAAGGAATGCTGCTTCTTCCCCTTGATGCCCTTGGACGTCTAGGGACTGCCTCCTTCCGAGGAGGCAGTGGGTCTCTCGTTGGCTCTTCCCGACCTTCGGGTTAGGAAACCGATTCGCATAGCCCTGGGTTTTGTGTTTTGGAAGCCGTGGGCGCGCAGACCTCAGTTTGCGATCCTGTTCCCGAGCCTTAGAGGTTACGCCTCTAAGATGGGGGCTGCTTTGGGCGCTCGTTCACGAGCCGCTTTGAGTGCTCGAGATTCTATGGAATATCGAGTATCCCGATCTGGTCTGGAGAGATTTTCTTGGGCCCAGTTCGGGAACAGTGCGAGAGAAAGGGCCGAGGCACGGAGGTGTCTTGGTTCCTCTTCCTGCCAGCACCACAAGCGCTCCCCAAGTGTTTGCCAGTGCTCGGTCGGGTTCCCAGCCTGGTGTCTCGATCCTCTCGGTTCGAACACCAGAAGAAGCAGGGAAGAGATTCACTTTGGGAGTCCTGCGGGACTTCTAAGGGACTGACTCTCTTCCGGGAGACAAGTTTCTCTCGTTGACCGATTCGCATTCTCCTGTGGGATCTTGCGTTTCGGGGGCCGCGAGAGCGCGTCCTCTCGAGGCCACGCCCTCGTTGCCAGTCTTGGAAGTCTGCGTCTAAGACTGGTTCTGTGCTTGGCTCTTTCGATCTATTAGGAAACAAAGCAGCCTCTCCCGATTTTCGGAAGTCTCGTGGGTAGCTCAAATTTTTTGAATCACGAGCGCTCTCCTTACGACAGGCACAGGACGAGAGGAAGTGCCGAGACACCTAGGTGTCTGGTTGCCGGGACACCCAGGTGTCGGTGTGCCGTGACGCCAGGTATCTCAATACTGCCCGCCAGCTGCTTCGGTTGCTCGGCTGGGCTTCGTTCTTATGTCTCGAACTTTAGGATTCGAGCATGCAAGATAGCAGACACAGAATTCCCCTTTGAACTTTCTTCTCGAGGGACCTCGGCCTCAAGGAGTTTAGAGTTCGGGAAACTAGCAATTGTTCACAGCAGACGAGTCCGGCCTACCCAGTTATGATTGTGTTCGCGCAATTGGCTCGGCTCAGCCCCCGGTCGCACTTGCGAGACTGGCTCGGCTCGACTCGGCTTGCCAGACTGGCTCGGCTCTACTCGACTCAGCTTGCCAGACTGGCTCGGCTCGCCCTGCCTGCCTCCCAGTCCGCGCATACCGACCAGCTGGATCGCGTTGGCGTGATCGGCTCGGCCCTACTCCGTTTTTTCCGATTCGGGTTCTCGGCTATGTTCGAGTGAACTTTTTTGCTCTTCCCAGGAAAGCGCTTTGCCACGGCACAAGTGCTCTTCTTTCCCCGTGTGGCAGTAATCTCCTTCGGTTGATTATCGCTCACGGTCCGCCTCTCCTGCTTATCATACTGGCAGGACAGGTAGGGATACTCTTTTCTCCTCACCTGTTCTCTTCTCCTCTCGGTTGTTCCGAGAGGCGCGAGACGGACAGAGAGAGCTCCGACGAAATTTTCTTTCGGAGTTCGGCTGCCTGGCGTGCTTTGGGTATCGGTCCCCCGATTCTCTCGTATTATAACTAGGTAGCCGAGGAGGGTTTCACGGGATCTGTCAAGGTCTCCCTCCAAGGGGAGAGGTACAGGAGTTTCACGCATCGGAAACAGCGAGGGTCTTCCTCTTCAAGTTACGATCGCCCCCGTGTTCTCGGGGAACTTCGCGCCAATTCGTCGGCGCGAGGATCCCTGGGACAGGACCGTGGCTCCCCTAATGAATAACCTTCATCACTCGCAACCCTTGCAGTTTCCGAGGGGCCGAGAGTGTCAGGGACCGCCGCGGTCCTGGCTTCCGAGAGCGTTCTCGACCTGATGAATTCTTTTCTTCGAAGGAGTTAATTCAGGTCGAGACACCAAGCTTCCACCCCTGCCTCGACAGAATATGAATTCTTCTTGCCTCAGAGGGTCTTGCCGACTGCAGTTTTTTGGGCAATTCTGGTGCTAAGAAGAAGGACTTTGTCCCAATTCGGATCTCCGGTTTTGTAAGTCCCGAGCTGGCTCGACCCTTGGGAACGAACCTTTACTTGGTTCTGCCTTTCTCTTTCAGAGATTTGCCAGATACCCTGGTAATCAAGGTTCCCACCAGGGCACTGACTTGTCCTTTGGACAATGGCCAAGAACTTTGGGTCTTAGTCATCTCAACTGGACCTTGAGTTCAAGCCAGCCCCTCTCAACTCTTTAGCTAAGAAGTCCTAGGCTTCAGAAGAAGATTGCAACTGCTGATGCCTAGACAAAATGATACTTATCGAGTCTCTGGAACTGGCAGCGACATTGCCGAGACCTGGGAATGGATCCCTTCAGGAGAAGTATCTATTTCCCTTAGGTCTCGGCAATTCTTTCCTTCGAACTTTCATCCCACCACCTCTCCCGTGCTCCCGATTCGGGAAATGCCAGCCGGCTAGAGCTAATTGCCTCGGTACCCTGTCATCTTGCAGAAGCTTCCCCATGGTGGAAAATGGAAGTCTGCTTCCTTTTCCCCGTTCTTTCCTCTTCGATGTATGAGGAAAGAGTTAGGCTAATGCTTGATTGAAGGAACCTTTGAATATGCTTGCATATTCCCCTCACATCTTGTGTCTACTTACGGATTCACAGATTGAGGAATAGGCACACACTGGTAAGACCTT
>JANJGK010003288.1:5000-92388 GCA_039081455.1 Macrobrachium rosenbergii | reverse complement strand
ATAAAATGTTAATATACTGTTAATAAAATTATTTTAAAATACAATAATGATTGAATAATGAGCAAATTATAAAAAATAATTCAAAAATTATTGGAAACACTATAAATTTGTAGAGATATTCAGTGCCCTTTAGATTAAGGTGTTTTAAAAAGCGTTTCTTTTTTATCCAGTTTCATCATTAGTAAATACAGTATATTACTTTATAAAATCTATTCAAATACAGTTCTTAAGAAATACATTATTCATTACACAGACAAATCCACAAATACAAGTAATAAAGCTGGAGACACTTCAGAAAAGACAAAATTCAGACAACAGACAAGGCAATTCAGATGAGACATGATTCCAACAACAGACAAGGTAATCCAGACAGCAGACTAGACAATTCAGATAACAGGTGAGACAAAATTCAGACAACAGACAAAACAAATCAGACGAGACAGAATTCAGACAACAGACAAGACAATTAAGACGAGATATAATTTAGATCAGACGGAATTCAGACAACAGAAAAGACAGTTCAGACAAGACAATTCAAACAACAGACAAGGCAATTCAGAAAACAGACAAGACAATTAACATGAGACAGAATTCAAATGAGAGAGACAAGATAAAATTCAGACAACACACAAGGCAATTCAGACAAGAGACAAAAAATTCAGGCCGCAGATGATATAATTCAGACAAGGCAAAATTCAGGCAACAGACAAGACAGACTTCAAACCTCTAGGGTTTATAAACCTCTCAGGTAATAAAACCTCTCATGGTTTATAAACCTCTAGGTTTTATAAACCTTGCAGGTTATAAAACCTATCATGGTTTATAAACCTCTAGGGTTTATAAACCTCTCATGGTTTATAGACCTCTAGGTTATATAAAACTTTCAGGATATAAAACCTCTCATGGCTTATAAACTTCTCAGTTTATAAACCTCTCATGCTTTATAAACCTCCAGGTTTTATAAACCTCTCAGGTTATAAAACCTATAATGGTTTATAAACCTCTCATGGTTTATAAACCTCCAGGTTTTTATAAAACTCTCAGATTTTAAAACCTCACATGGTTTATAAACCTCTCAGGTAATAAAACCTCACCTGGTTTATAAACCTCGCTGGTTATAAAACCTCACATGGTTTATAAACCTCTAGGGTTTATAAACCTCTAACATTATAAAACCTCTCATGGTTTATAAACCACTAGGGTTTAGAAATCTCTCAGGTTATAAAACCTCACATAGTTTATAAATCTTTAAGGTTTAGAACCTCTCAGGTTATAAAACCTCTCATGGTTTATAAGCCTCTAGGGTTTATAAACCTCTCAGGTTATAAAACCACTCATGGTTTATAAACCTCTAGGATTTATAAATCTCTCAGGCTATAAAACCTTTCATAGTTTATAAATCTCTAGGGTTTATAAACCTCTCAGGGAATAAAACCTCTCATGGTTTATAAACCTTTAGGGTTTATAAAACTCTCAGGTTTTAAAACATCACATGGTTTATAAACCTCTAGGGTTTATAAACCTCTCAGGTTATAAAACTTCTCATGGTTTATAAACCTTTAGGTTTTATAAAACTCTTAGGTTTTAAAACCCTCACATGGTTTATAAACTTTTCAGGTTATAAAACTTCTCTTGGTTTGTAAACCTCAATGGTTATAAAACATCACATGGTTTCTAAACCTCTAGGGTTTATAAACCTCTCAGGTTATAAACCTCTCATGGTTTATAAACCTCTAGGGTTTAGAAATCTCTCAGGTTATAAAACCTCACATGGTTTATAAATCTTTAAGGTTTAGAAATCTCTCGGGTAATAAAACTTCTCATGGTTTATAAACATCTCGGGTAATAAAACCTCACATGGTTTATAAGTCTCTAGGGTTTGTAAACTTCTCAGGTTATAAAACCTCTCATGGTTTATAAACCTCTAGGATTTATAAGCCTCTCAGGTTATAAAACCACTCATGGTTTATAAATCTCTAGGGTTTATAAACCTGTCAGGTTATAAAACCTCTCATGGTTTATAAAACTTTAGGGTTTATAAAACTCTCAGGTTTTAAAACATCACATGGTTTATAATAACCTCTTGGGTTTATAAACCTCTCAGGTTATAAAACCTCTCATGGTTTATAAACCGCTCATGGTTTATAAACCTCTCATGGTTTATAAACCTCTGGGTTTTATGATCTCAGGTCCAGTCTTTTGATTCTAGCTGTAAAATGTATCAGCTGAAGATTTTAAGAAAAGAAAGAGTAAAATATACAGGAATTTATGAAAATCTATCAAAATTTATCAGAATATATCAACATATTTGTTTAATGATACAGAGAGAACTTCACTTGATATTGGCTGATATTTCGAGAGAATGAATTAGAAATAGGGAGCATTTGGTCGAAATTTATCAGAATTCATGAGAATTTATGAAATTTTATCTAAAATATCCAGTATTAAAAGTCTACATAGTTAAAAGAGGCAGAAGAATTGATGGCTAAAATGTAACAATTCACAGATATTTCAAAAGAACATGTTAAAAAGAGGAATTAATTTATGATAATTTATCAGAATTTGTTCACCTTTACCTAAAATATCGAGTACTAAGAGTTAATTGTACTTAAATAAATGAAAGAATTGATGGGCAAAATTTCAAGAATACATTGAAATATGGAATTAAATCACAAAAATGTATCAGAATTCATCAGAATTTATCACAATTTCTTCAAATCCATCAGATTTGATCAAAATCTATCTACAACATCGAGTATTTAGATGCAATCATAAGTAAAAGAATTGATGGCTAAAACTCAACATTCACTGATATTTCGAAATAAAACATTAAAATATGAAATAAAATTATCATAATTTATCATAATTCCTCAGGATTTATCTAAATTCACCGTAATTTATCAGAATCTCTTCAAATCTGTCAGAATTTATCAAAATTTATTTACAATAAGAGAAATGAAAGATGGGAAGAGGTGCAGTTTAAAAGAAAACGCCTCATCCCCTAAGACCATTACTACTACTACTAATGCTGTAGCGATGCCAATGTTTACTAGAGAAATTGATTGCATCTTTTTAATTTGGACATTTAAAAGATTTATGATATATAATGATAAATACAAATAAAATAACATTATATAAAGTATTGTTTTAACGCAAAAGGCGCGAAATTTTGCCGAAAAGCGAATAAATAAGGAAGAGGGAATTCCCCAAGTGGCAACTCAGACGTCAACAAAGGTAAACATTGCCGTTCGAAGGATTTGCCCAAAACGTCGCAAAAACAGTATTTTAACAAATGTGAAGTTAATTTGCAATTAAATGTTAAATTTAAGTTAAATAAGGAATTACGGAGACTTTGGGCCAAAAACAATGTTAATCGTCGGTTGAATTTGGGTTAAAAGGGCGAAGACTCTCAGCCCCCAAATTCCTCATTCAGGATTCAGCATTTTAGTGGCTTTCTGGGGGGGGGGGGGGGTCTCAGGGTGGGGGGCATAGCCCCCCCGGCCAGGTCAGGGCATGCCATCTTGTTTAAGGTTAGGTCGGTTCATTTCTGGTTGGGTCACAACCTTTTTTTTTGGATGAATTGTGTTAGCTGGCTTTACTGTGGGGGTCCCGGGAGGGGCATAGCCCCCCCGGCCAGGTCAGGGCATGCCGTCTTCTTTAAGGTTAGGTCGGTTCGTTCTTGTTAGGTCACAACCTTGCATTTTGGATGAATTGTGTTAGCTGGCTTTACTGGGGGGTCCTGGGAGGGGGGGGGCAAAGCCCCCCCAGCCAGGTTAGGCCACGCCGTCCTGTGTTAGTTTAGGTTAGGTTACTTCTGGTTAGGTCAGGACCTGGCGCTTTGGGAAAGGTTAGGCCGTTTGTTATGGAAATGCTGGGACGCATCGGCTTCCGAATGGCCGCCATCTTGTTTGTATTCATCCCTTGGGCCCCTGGCTGCATTCTCCTCTCTCTCCTTTTACTGGACCTCCGTTCATATTCTCCTTCCTCCATCTTCCTTTCCTCAACCCTCTCCTGACAATGGATTCATGGTGCAACTGCTTTGAGGCTTTCCTCCTGCAACTCCTTTCAGACCTCTTTGATGTCAGTTTCCGTTTCAGCGCCAAACGACCTCTGACGCCGAAGAAGCCGCAAAGAGACACGACCCCTTTGGGGTCATATAAGGTCACCTGTTGCCGTTGGGTCGTCTATTATTGAATTCAGTATACAGTCGGTCCCCGGTTTACGACGGGTCTGGCTTACGAAGTTCCGAGGTTACGACGCTTCTCACGTACATTCATCAGAAATGATTTCCCAGCTTACGACACATGTTCCGGGGTTACGACACGTCATATGCCTACGCCTCTCCAACGGAAGAAATGTGGCTCCAAAACGGCAGAATAATAAAAGTTTAGAGGTTTTTTTGATGAAAAACTCAACTTAAATGCCGTTTTTACCGTTTCCATTACACCCAGAGCATTAAAAGTCAGGTTTTCTTTGGATTTCTGACGATTTTTCGGTTTATGACGCGGCGTAGGAACGCAACCCCCCGTCGTAAACTGGGGACTGCCTCTATTTTGAATGAACAATGGATTACTACATTAGTACTTTTCATTTTGATTTTTATGATGCTGAAGAAGCCGTGAAAAGACGCGGCCCCTATACCTAATCATCGTTGACCAGTGACATAGCTTTGGGGTCATTTAAGGTCACCTGTTGCCATTGGGTTGTCTCTTATTGAATTCACTGTAATATACTTCAGCTTTGGGGTCATTTAAGGTCACCTGTTGCTATTGGGTTGTCTCTTATTGAATTCACTGTAATATACTTCAGTTTTGGGGTCATTTAAGGTCACCTGTTACTATTGGGTCGTTTATTACTGAATTCACCAAAACTTGGGAATAACTTACGTCCAAAGAGAAATATAATTTAGCTTTGGGGTCATTAAAGGTCACTTATAGTGCTGTATGGTGAGTTTGATATGAAATGTTTTCCATTGCTAATTGTAGTGAATAAGAAAACAACCACCAACTATATTTTACTTATTTTTATTTATCATCAACAATTATTGGAATGTGTCCTTGCTGCTGCTAACTTCCACTGCAAACTTCTGCTGCATTCTTCTGCAGCAAACTTCTGCTGCAATCTTTTGCTGCAAAATTCTTCAGCAATCTTTCACTGCAAATTCCTGTTGCAAACTTTTTCTGCAAATTTCCACAGCTAACTTCCACTTGAATGCTAGACTGTAACCAGAAGGGAGATGAAATGAGAATAAAATATTTGCTGCAGATTATATACTAATAAAAAGATCTGGTGCAGGATACATCATTAGTAAAATTGCTAATTACACATAAATACAAACAATTTAACAACATAAATAGTGAAAGGAAGGAGCTGCTTCGTTATATCCCCCAAGCAGGGGAATTAAATTGTTAAAATCAAGTGTAATTAGCTGTTTTATTAACAATATGTATACTGGACTAGGGTCTTCTTATTGCTAATACAGTAATGCACTGCAAATACATTATTATCCAGATAATAGAATTTATTTGACAGGTAATAAATTTTATTACGAAAATTTACATTCTTTGGTCTGGGGAAAGAGAATGCCACATTGCATTTCATCCAAGTATTTATTTTTCCTTTTGGATTTCAAGTTATCATTAGGTTGAAGTTGCTTATGTTGTTGCAAGATCATCCTAGTTCCCTTTCCTACTATTTCTCCCAAAGTTGTGATAGAAGAGTATTTTTGAAAATGACGTCTGTGAACTGTATAGAGGCATGTTTGTCATGTCTGGAAATGCTGGGATTTGGGGCTGGGGAACTGTAGAAAGTGAAAGGCCTTCAGTACTGATCAAATATTCACTCTCAAGTCCATGACATCCACAGGACACCTTTAGGACTGGGGTAGATTATTTGAAGGAGACAGAGTTTAATATTCGATGCTATCTCTAGAAACTCATGAGAGAGAGAAAGAAAAAGTACAAGATGAATCCCCTGTATAGGGTACTGGTTACTGTGTACTTTGCAGGTGCAATGCAGACTATGCGGAAGTTCTCTGCAGTAACCGTTTGTCCCTAGCGACGTGGCTTATGCCTTTTACTTTGGTTTCGTCTGCTTGTCTGTCCAGCTGTCTCCAGTATTTGCCTTTAATGCAAGGAGGCTCAATTTGCTATTCAATTCCAGATAGAGAGCGCAGGCAGGCCCCGGTTTATGATGGGGTGGGTTCTGTTCCTACACCGCGTTGTAAGCCAAAAAATCGTCAAAAATTGTCAAAAATCCTAAGAAAACCTGACTTTTGATGCTTTGGGTGTACTGAAAACGATGTAAACTGCATTTTTGTACATGCAACTTACCCGTCAGATATATACTTAGCTATAGTCTCCGACGTTCCCGACAGAATTTCAAAACTCGCGGCACACGCACAGGTAGGTCAGGTGATCAACCATACCCGCCGCTGGGTGGCGGGAATAGGAACCATTCCCGTTTTCTAATCAGATTTTCTCTGTCGCTGGTTCCGGCAACATCTGTTGTTGGTTCCTCCTGCTTTGATTTTCGTTTTCTCGCTTGCTGAGGATCTGTTTGGCCTGATTTTGGTGACGTATTGGATCTTTGGTTTGGCATACGCTATTGTGGACTGTTTTTTGGATTTGCTTTTGGATTGTTCATTAAGATGTCTGACGTTAATGTTTCGCCTGTGTTCCGTGTGTGTGCTAGGCAAGAATGTAAGGTGAGGTTGCCGAAAGCTTCGGTAGACCCTCACACTGTATGTATGAGGTGTAGGGGGAATGATTGTTCTTCGGACAATAGGTGCAAGGAGTGTGAGAAATTGTCTGATCAAGAATGGAAGGTTTTGACTTCTTATCTGAAGAAGCTTGAAAAGGATAGAGTTAGGAAGGCTTCCTCCAGAAGCTCGAGTAGGTCTCGCTCTGCTGAGCACGAAGTAGAGATTAACCCAGTAGACTCTCCTAATCCTTTGGTTTCAGCCCCTTCTCCCTTCATCGAACCTGTGGATTCGTCCTCTGAAATGGCTGCGATGAAAGCGGAACTTCTTCGTATGAAATCGCAACTGCGTGCGATGAAGGAAGGTAAGAGTGACAGTGATATGTGCAGTGTCCCCAGTGTAGTGGAGGGGGCGTCTGATCGGCTCCGCATTGCTCCTAGGCCTAGACCTCTTCCAAACTCCCAGGACCAGTGGAGGAGGAATGTCGAAAGCCGCAGGGAGGATGTAGAGCATCCCCAACGATCAGGCGTCCCTTCGGCAGATCCTGTAGTTGCGTCCCAGGCTGCCTTGGATCGCCATAGAAAAGGCATCCTGAAAAAGTGTTTCTCGTCGTCTGACGCGTCTTCTCCGAGACGTGGTTGGAGTTCGGCTGAGGAGTCGCGCCCTCTGAAGAGATCCTGGAAGGCTCCTAGAGTAGAGCTTTTGGACTCGAGCCCTGAGCGCTTCCCGGAGGATTCTCCTATTGTCAGGAAGAGAGCTCGTAGATCCCCCTCCTCCTCTCCAGCAGGAGTGAAGGATTCGACGAAGAAGATTTTGATCGGCCTCCAGGAGCAGTTATCGGCACTTGTTGGATCTCTTGCTAAGGACACCTCGTCTCGTAGGAAGGATGACTTTCTTCCTGTCAAGAGTTCCAGGAAGCTCTCTTCTTCAACTCGTCGCTCTTCTCCTGCCAAGCTTCCTTCTTCTAGCAAGTTTTCTTCGTCTCGTAGACGCTCTTCGCCGAACAGGCGCCAGTCTCCCAGCAGGCGCACTTCTTCCAGGCGCTCGTCATCGGAGAGAAGCTCCTCTCCTTCCAGGCGCACTTCGCCTCGCAGTACTTCTCCTTTGGACAGGCGCTCGTCGTCTTCCAAGCTCCCTCCTTCCGGCAGACGCCGCTCTCCTACCAAGCGCCCTCGCTTTAGGGCCTCCTCTCCTGGAAGGCTCTCATCAGTGGACAGGACCCCCTCTCCTGTCAGACGCCCGTCCGGGGTCAGGCGCCATTCTCCTGGTAGGCGCTCTTCGTTGGACAGGAGTGCTTCTCCTTCCAGGCTCGCTTCGCCTGATAGGCGCTCTTCTTCTCTTAAGCCTTCCTCTCCGCCTGCTGCTTTGGAGGAAGTTTCAGAGGAGGATTTTCCTAAGGACGCTGGAGTTTCGGATTACAAACGGTTGGCTTCGGTTCTGATTCAGGAGTTTGGAGATTCTCTTTGTCATGCTGCCCCTCCTTCTCCGGGATCTTTGTGGGACAGCACCAAGTCAGCTAGACCCTCTTCGTTCGTCAAGATGCGCCCTACGATTTCGATGAGGAAGGCCTTTAAAGGAGTCGGAGAGTGGATGCAATCTAAGAAGGATGCAAGCAAGACAGTTTTCTCTTTCCCTCCTTTGAAACTTTTGGGAAAATCAGGAATGTGGTATGAGACCAAGGAGCCTATGGGGTTGGGGCTCCCCACATCAGCTGACGCAGATTTCTCTAATCTGGTAGACTCCTCCAGGAGACTTTCTCTTTCTTCAGCGAAGGCGACTTGGGGAATGAGCGAAATGGACCATCTCCTCAAGGGTCTTTTTAGAGTTGTGGAGGTCTTCAACTTTATGGATTGGTCTCTTGGAGCTTTGGCCAACAGGACTCGGGATCCCGAATTCCTGTGTATGGATGACTTCGTGAGTGTTTTGTCTTGTTTGGACAAAGCAGTGAGGGACGGTTCCGCGGAAGTCGCTGCCTTATTCGGAGCTGCTATTCTGAAGAAGAGGTCAGTATTCAGTTCTTTCCTCACGAAGTCTGTGTCTCCTCTTCAGAGATCCTCTCTTCTGTTTGCTCCCTTTTCTCCTCACCTTTTTCCTCAAAATTTGGTGAAGGAGATTTCTCGCTCGTTATCTGAAAAGGCGACACAGGATCTTTTGGCCCAGTCATCGAAGAGGATCAGACCTGCCGTCCCTTTCGCCAAGAAGGAGAAGGCTCCCTTTCAGGAGCCCTTTCGAGGTGGTCCTTCGTCCAGATCCTCCTTCAGGAGCAAAAGACCCGAGAGAAGAGGAAGGTCTTCCTCTCGTCCTATCAGAAGGACCAAATGAGGAACGAGTACTCCAGACGACAGTGGGTGCCAGACTGTTACAATTCGCCGAGGTCTGGGCACAGAGAGGGGCGGACGACTGGTCCCTCTCCATTTTAAGAAGAGGCTACCTTATCCCCTTCAGGGAAAGTCCTCCTTTAACATCAACTCCCAGGGAGTTATCCGCCAGCTACAGGGATCCCATCAAGAACCAGGCTCTTTTTCTAGCAGTGGAACAAATGTTAGAAAAGGAAGCAATAGAAGCGGTTCAAGACCTCCATTCCCCCGGGTTTTACAACCGTCTTTTTTGGTTCCGAAATCCTCGGGGGGTTGGAGACCGGTTCTGGATGTAAGCGCCCTGAATTTCTTCGTAATCAAGACGAAGTTCAAAATGGAAACTACCTCTTCGGTTCTTGCAGCTCTTCGTCCAGGGGATTGGATGGTCTCCCTGGACCTGCAGGACGCTTACTTCCACATTCCCATTCATCCCTCGTCAAGAAAGTTCCTGAGGTTCGTGATTCGGGGAAAAGTTTTTCAGTTCAGGTCCCTGTGCTTCGGTCTTTCGACGGCCCCACAAGTGTTCACGGGCATCTTAAGGAATGTGGCACGCTGGCTTCACTTAGAGGGAGTGAGGATATCAATGTATCTCGACGATTGGCTGATTCGAGCTCAATCAAAGGACAGTTGTCTGGAGTACTTGTCGATCACCCTAAATCTGACACAGTCCCTTGGACTATTAGTAAACCTACAGAAATCCCAGGTTGTTCCGCAGCAGAGCATTGTTTACCTGGGGATTCTGATGGATTCTCGGGATTTTCTAGCCTTTCCATCCCAGGAGAGAATAGATCGCTGCATAGAAAAGGTGACAGTCTTTCTAAGGAGAAAACATTGTTCGGCGAGGGAGTGGATGAGTCTGCTGGGGACCATTTCCTCGCTGGAACAGTTCGTCTCCTTGGGAAAACTTCATCTGAGACCGCTTCAGTTCTACCTAAAGGAGAGATGGGACCAGAAGTCTCAGGACTTAGCAACTTTGTTCCAAATTTCGGACAAGATAAAAGAGGATCTCAACTGGTGGTTAGACCCTCGAAAATTATGCAAAGGACTGTCTCTTCAGTTACCGAGCCCTACCCTAGTGTTGTTCTCAGACGCCTCGGAGTCGGGATGGGGGGCAACACTAGGGTCGAGAGAAGTGTCAGGCACCTGGGATGGAGACCAGGTGAACTGGCACATCAACAAGAAAGAACTGTCAGCAGTACATTTGGCTCTCATCAAGTTCGAGTTCCTTGTCTCAGGACAAGTAGTCCAAGTGAACTCAGACAACACTACTGCCCTGGCTTATATAAGAAAACAGGGAGGAACACACTCCTTCTCCCTTTACGAAACGGCAAAAACGTTGCTGTTATGGGCTCAGGAGAGGAAGATCAGACTCCTCACCAGATTTGTACAGGGAGAGAGGAATGTGAGGGCCGACCTTCTCAGCAGGAAGGATCAGGTCCTTCCCACAGAGTGGACTCTCCATTCAGAAGTCTGCGAAAGACTGTGGAACCTGTGGGGAAGGCCGAATATCGACCTATTTGCAACCCACTGGAATGCAAGGCTAGAAAACTACTGCTCTCCGATATCGGACCCGAGAGCGGTTGCAATAGACAGTCTTCTCCTAGATTGGACAGGATTAGACGGGTATGCTTTTCCCCCATTCAAGATCCTGGGAGAAGTGGTAAGGAAGTTTGCGTCGTCGGAAGGCGCGAGACTGACCCTGGTAGCTCCGTTTTGGCCAGCTCAAGATTGGTTCACAGAGGTACTGGAATGGATAGTAGATTTTCCAAGATCGCTTCCACACAGGAACGATCTTCTCAAACAGCCCCACTTCAACAGATTCCACAAGAATCTCCCCGCTCTCAGTCTAACTGCCTTCAGACTATCGAAGGTCTGGTCAGAGCGAAGGGTTTTTCGCACAAAGCTGCGAAGGCTATTGCAAGAGCCAGGAGATCCTCAACCCTTCGCGTCTACCAGTCGAAGTGGGAGGTCTTTAGAAGATGGTGCAGGACCAATAAGATATCCTCTTCCAGTACCTCTGTGACAAACATTGCTGATTTCCTTATCTTCCTGAGGGAACATTGCAACCTCGCTGTATCCACAATTAAAGGATACAGGAGTATGTTATCTTCAGTTTTCAGACACAGAGATCTGAATATCTCGGAAAACAGAGACCTTCATGACCTTATAAGGTCTTTTGAAACGTCGAAATTCATGACTTCGAAACCTCCCAGTTGGAATCTAGACATAGTCTTGAAATTCTTAATGTCTAAAAAATTCGAACCTCCTCATCAAGCTTCCTTCAGGGATCTCACCAGGAAGTCACTTTTCCTCTTTGCCCTTGCCTCAGCTAAGAGAATAAGTGAAATACAAGCCTTAGACGGCAAAGTTGGTTTTAAGGAAGGTTCGGCTATATGCTCCTTTAAACCATTCTTCCTAGCGAAGAATGAGAATCCTTCTAAACCGTGGCCAAGAACCTTTGAATTAAAAGGTCTTTCTTCTGTGACGGGACATGAGTTGGAGAGGACTCTATGCCCTGTCAGGAGCCTTAAATTCTACTTAGAAAAGAAGAAATTACTGGGAGGATCGGTTGAAAGTCTTTGGTGCTCTGTCAGGAATCCTTCACGAGCGATCTCAAAGAATGCGCTGTCCTTTTTTATTAAGGACGTCATCAAGGAAGCGCATATCTCGTGTGAGGATGAGCACTTTAAGCTCCTTAGAGTGAAAGCACACGAAGTGAGAGCCATTGCTACATCCTTGGCTTTTCACAAGACGTTGTCTCTCCAGTCTATTATAGAGGCAACCTATTGGAGGTGTAATTCAACGTTCGCATCTCATTACTTACGAGATATTAGAGTAACGTATGATAAGTGCTTCTCTCTAGGAGCATACGTATCTGCGGATTCGGTGCTGGGACAGGGAGCTGAATCCAATCCTATTTAGTTTAGTTAATTCAGTTGTTTTTAAGGCTTGGTGGTGTGTTTTTTGTGGTTGGTTGAAAGAGGTTGATGGAATTATGCTTCCCCTTTCAATTCTTATCACTAACAAGGTTAGGATTGGTCAGGTGGTCGGGATTGGTTGTCATGTTCCTTGTATTTTGTATGGACACCTAGCTCTGTCATGTAAGAGGGATAGCCCCCATTGATACGATTCAGGTGTAGGCTTGGTCATGTAAGTGGGTCAGCCCCCTTTGACACGATCCGCTATAGGCTCGGCCATGTTAGTGGGTCATCCCCCATTGGCACGATCCAGAAGGGCTGTCAGTCACAGGTCACATCCTCGCTGAAGCTCCTGAGGCAAGCAGACTCATAGACAGTATCCATGAAGTCTTCTGCCCAATCAGGTAAGAACCATGGTTTTTTGTTTATCCTACAACATATGTTGTTTCCCGTTTTTTAGTTATTTTCTGTCTCTTGCCCTCCTCCAAGGGTGCCATTCAGCTAAGTATATATCTGACGGGTAAGTTGCATGTACAAAAATGATATTTTTATGATAAAATAAAGTTTTGTACATACTTACCCGGCAGATATATACGATTGATGGCCCGCCCAGCCTCCCCTCAGGAGACAGGTGGAAGAGAAAATCTGATTAGAAAACGGGAATGGTTCCTATTCCCGCCACCCAGCGGCGGGTATGATTGATCACCTGACCTACCTGTGCGTGTGCCGCGAGTTTTGAAATTCTGTCGGGAACGTCGGAGACTATAGCTAAGTATATATCTGCCGGGTAAGTATGTACAAAACTTTATTTTATCATAAAAATATCATTTTTACCTTTACAAAATATGCAAATATTGGTTTAATCACAATTTAATATTTCAAACCAATTTAAACAGCTCCAGCCCTCATTTTCCCCACCTAACCTCACACATTTTAAGGATGATGGAAGTAAAATCAAATGTGTAAGATGCACAGTTGTTATTGCTATAGTTATTCTTTTGCTATAGTTATTCCTGAAAAGGTTCGGAGGCCGTTCTTTGAACATTTTATTGAATATTTGCAGGAATGTCGGGGAAGGCCGCAAGTTTTCTGTACTTCGCCCTCAAGATGACGACCCAAAGCAACATCCAAACTGGCTGACGGCCAAAATGGGTGCGCGTTATAAAGTACTTCGATCCCCGAGGGGCTGGTCCTAAACACGGCGTGCCAAGGAGCTTCCACCATGTCTTAAAAGGTTCGTGTTCAAGAAGTGAGTTTCATTTAGTTTCCCTATTTTTGTGACGATTTATAAACCTTTATTTTTTGGCTGTCTGCTTGAGTGCTAAAATGATGATTGGAATGAGAACAGTTTTCCTTTTCTTTAAACAGTTGTTGGAGGAGGTCAGGATGAGCTCGGGTCAATCCCCGACCTTATTCCGCGTGGCCGTTAAAAGGGGGCACCCTAATTTCACACCTTTCTGGTAAGGGTGATTTTAGATACAGCTGTAACACTACATAGCTGCTGCAACGTCTTCCATTCCTTTAACTGTACCTCCTTTCATGTTCTCTTTCTTCCGTTATGCTTTCCTCAGCCGTCTCCTGACGGTTGTTTCATATGTGGTGCACTGTAGACACAAATAGCGTTCCTTCGGCCTCTCAAAGATATTGCTTTGTACTTTGTATTATTAACCTTTTTCATCTCGACAGCCTTTCAAGTTCTTTTCCTTTCACTGTTCTGTACCTTTCATTGAAGGATGTGATTCCTGGGCTTGTTGGAACTACTGTGACAGTTTGAGCCAAAATTTTGTTAAAATGTATTAGTCAATTTTGATGAATAATGAGGTATTGTGAATGATAGTGAGGAATTGCAACTACTTTGGTTATATAGAAGCGAGTTAGAATTCATATTGGAAAGTTAATTCATGTAGTTTCATAACTTTTATCTGTTTTGAAACCAAAACTAGCCTTTGTGAATCCCACTTGGCTGTACGTCAGGGATATGACATAGTTCGTAATTCCCTACAGCTGTTGCACAGTACCTCATGTTTGTCGAACATATGTACACGGTTCAGATGCGACCGGTCGAAAGGGAAACTGATAATCAGTCAGTCAGTTAATGCAGCATCCTGGGGATGCATAGGGTCGAGTGAATGCTTGCCACAGCTTTCCATTCTGTGCTATTGCCATACCCAGTAGCAACTCTGAGTTTTCTCTGGTATATGAGTATTTTTCCCCAGGTGCATTGTCATTCTCTGATAATATTTGCCTTGTTAGATTTCAGTATCATCTGCATTTTTTCAATATTAATTTGAGGACTGGTCAACGATCTGTCTCTCAGCGCGCTAACATCTTGAAAGCCATTTCCCTCTGCGACCCCAAGTTATAGGTTGTGCCTCATTACTGTCAGACGTACCAATCGAAACGCAGACTTTTCCATGGAATATAGCTTTTATGGTGTACATATCCCAGTGGAGAGTTGCAGTCTGTGATTGGGAGCATAAAGAACTAACTTAACCATCTTTCGCATTATATGGTTTGTGTGGTATTACTGTAAGGGTGATGTTAATATTAGTATTCTAATGACCACATTAGGGCTTAATTGTATTACTTTTGCTGAGGGAATTGTACGGAGAAGGACGCTTAGGTGATGTTGCTTTGCTGACGTGTAGAGAATCTTGTCACTTTTGAATTTTAATTGTAGCTGGATCCAAGTTCTTGAAAGCACTCGGTCATTTCATTTTACGTGCTTTGTGAATGTCGCATGCACTGTTCATGTCTCCCTTTTTAAGGTATTTTTTAGATTGTTTATGATAGCTTTTAGTGATTAAGGTATATTTTAGATTGTTTGTGATAGCTTTTAGTGATTTTCAACCCTGAGAATCATTGTTTCCTTTCAAAGGTGTGAAGGTCTTCCTAGACTGCCCTTTGAAACTTGGTATTGTGACCTACTTCAATGCCCTCTTTAAAAGTGACCGGTAGAATTTTGATGTTTATATTTTCTGGAATTAATGGTGGCGTTTCAATCACTAGATATCTTCAATTTATTTTATATGTCTTATATATTTATCCTAGATCTTCCATCTTTGTTATTTTGGTAGGGGTGAAGGAAAGCAAAATTCATTTAGCTGCCCCTGCCTTGTTCAGTCACATAACTCTCTCAGGAATGAATGCCAAGGAATTGTACAGTGTTTTGTTATATCCATTAGATTTGAAGGAAGATATTGGTGGATAGGCTGCTTCCTAACTCCTAGAACTGGGTGCTGTATATGGTCCTTAGCACAAAGCCCCATATTGGGGGCGTTAGTGCCATTAGGGCACCTCACACGGAGCACTGTCGGCATTACTTAATAAGGTTGTTGGCAGCATCCCATAGCTTGTGAGAAAGAGGTTCAAAATTAATCTGATTTCTGCCTCTCTTGACGTGACTGACTTGTAGTAGAGTCAGCATAACGCAGTTTTAATCAGCAAACTTCATCAGGATGTTGTATGAATCAAAGACTGTGCACCATAGCTCCAATGTACTCCCACAGTACTCCCAAATTGCACACAATTGCAAAGGTTTTGCAGAAAGCAATTTGAGTAGAGATTGCATATATGTGTCAACTCCATTTACCAGTTTTCTTTCCTCAGTTTTAACTGAATATGAAACCATCTAGGGTAAAAGACAACCTTTACATTTGACACACAAATATCGTGACTGTTACTTAATGCCTATTTCTATGCATTCCTGTTGGTGTCCCCACATCTGCATTCTTGAGGCAGTCAAATGCTTGTTCAGCAGATGAGGTCTGGACCTTTCTTTCCTTGGGAGGTCTTGTCTAAAATCATAATCGCTTTTGTTTCAAGGGCCGTTCGCTTCCTAACAGGAAATCTAGGCAGATAAGAGTAAGGTGTTTGGACCTGTTTTGTACGTGAATATTTATGGTGTCTTTTTTTTTCTGCTTCTTTACATTTTTGGTGAATTTCATTTTAATTCCATATTTTTCATTTCATGATGGGAAAATGCCACACAGTTACACAGTTGTCAATAGTACCTGCCTTATGACAAGTGAAATGAGATGTTTTCATCATATTCCTGGTAAGTGATGAATTGACTCTCATCACAGTAGACACTGTTTCTCCAATTGTTCGGACACTAATTCTTTTTCTTCTCCCTCCGTTATAGACATGAAAACAAAGATATACCCACTTGTGACATGTTAGTTCACTTTTTTGCTTTTGATAATTCACTTGAAATAACGCAAGAGTGTTTGGCCCGGTAGAATGGGCAAATACAGTACGATGTCTTTCATAAATCACTTTCTACAAGTTGAAATAGATTTCTAGTGTCGTTTTCAGTTATCCCAGGTTAAAAAAACTGCCTGAGTTATAAAATGTTATGTATTGATTATGTGGTGTCTTGTGAAACAGTTCGATTGGATTTGAGGGGAAAGTTTACTGCTTTCTGTCCAGTATTGTATGATACACACACATTAGGAAACCTTGTTTTCCTTTTCTTTATTTGATGACCAAAGATGGATTATATAGGAAGATGTCTGCTATTCTTTGGTTCCAAGAACTTACTTGTTGTCATGTACTTGGTATATTTGCTATTTACGCTGTGGCCATCAGGGCTCTGCTGTACCCCATTGCTATGTGGCCTAGTAATCTGCTAAGATATTTTGCAAGTTTCAGTAAGAGTATTTTACACACCAAAGACGTTAAGTATACATTCAACTCTCGTTATCCAGTTATGTGACTGGCCTCAGTGTTGAAACTTTCTGGGCTAAGATATGATGGGCTTGGCATGCTCACACACATTGCAGGCCCTTACGCTCAAGCCTAAATCCTCAGGTGCTTGGTCTGTGGACCAACCAGATTCTGAACGGCTTCTAAATCCAGTGATTGAGTCTCCGTTTTGTGGGGAACCCCTTTTGGCTTACATGCTAGAGGCAGCCCCTTTGAAGGAGTTTAGTCCTGAGTGGAGGAATTCATGGAGAATTTCCTCATTGAAATACATTTTCATTTCTGTTACTATAATTTTTGCAAATATATTTAGTGTCATGGTGCCAAATGGTTCTGGTTTGTGATTTTATGTGCAGGTGATGTATGTTTGTAAATTGCGCTGTTTGTAAAAAGGTTCCTTCACCCAACTCAGTTTTGATTTTACAGACAAATGAATTAATTTTTTTGCTTTTTCCCACATTTTTATTAGTCATAAATGTAAATTTACATTACTGAATGAGAATTAAATGTCTGGGATGTACAGGATTCAGGTAGTGATTGCATTTGTTCTGCACTGTGGTAAAAAATGTTTGACTATGCAGCTGTTGTTGCTCTTATCATATCAGCGGTAGCCTATTTTTATTGCTGTTTTGATGCTTTAGGAATATCAAGACCATCACACCCAGTTTTGCCAGTGCTTTGTGTCAAGAAAACACACACACACACACACACCCACACATTACCTAAATTCAATTCTAGGACCTGAAAATCATTGTCACAGCAGGATTAACCTTTAAGTGGGAAAGAAGTTCGAACTCCTTTCCCGATTCCTGTCTCTTTTGGTATGACTGAATTATAGCGCCACAGTTGTAGTTTGTAGTTTGTCAATTTCAGCGGGATGTTTAATGAATCGAAGACTTGAGTTTCATAGTTCCAGTTACTTCTGCAATGCTCAAGACTTTAAAGGCTATGCCCTTTATGGGGTTAGTTCTGTCAGGACACTGTAGGCATTACTAAAGGGTCTTGGCCGCATCCCTTCCATAGCTCCCAGCTGCAACCCCTTCCATTCCTGTGACTGTTCCTCCGTTCACATTCTTCCGTCGTGCTTTCCTCAAACCTCCCCTAACATTTTTTTCATGGTGCAACTGCAGAAGTTTTTCCTCCTGTTATGCCTTTCAAACCTTTTTGTTCCTCACAATTTCCTGTTCAGCTCTGAATGACCACATCGTAGCTTTCAGCGCTTGGCCGTAGGCTTTAATTTTACATTCCATTCCATTCCTATTAAAGCTAAGCATGAATGGATCCGAGTTGAGATTACCAAAGTGAATTGAACTACAACTTCTGAGTGGCTATTGGCCTTAAGTAAAAGTAAGGAGAAGTTGGAATGAATGCGGAAGCATTCAGGGGTAACTTTTACACTTGGTGTGCGCAAATGTCTCGGGTGCCTCGTTCAGTCCATTCCTGTAGGTGCCCACGCCTTTGTTCTTGAGGCAGTCATCAAATGAGTGCTTGGATTCATGGGATGGTTTTGCTAAAAATATCAAGTATTCTTTGTCTTAATATCTGTGCACACCGCTTAGTCATGACTGATGTAACTGGGTGTTCAGGCAGAGGGCAAAGTCAGTAGTTTGTACCTGAACTTAAGAGTTTGTGTATTTGAGGTGTCAATAGTATTTCTGCTTTGATTCCATATGTTTTGTTGGGTTTCATTTTGAGATTGCATTTTTCCTTTCAGAATTGAGAAATGACCCTGTTAAGTACCGTTATATCACATTATCATCTCCAGATGGTTTTAGAGAAGTCCCTGTCCTTTTTGCCAGCAGAGGTAATTATGATTAAAACTTTTTTACATTTTTTTATATTTGTTGTTAACACTATAATTCAACACCTTTACATAATTTTTTCCTGGGCCTTCTTACATGACTATGGGCCTCTTTGGTGATTTCTGATGAGTATAAGTTTTATTTATATTCTTTGCAACATTACCAATAAGTTTAGTTATTAAATAATTATTTGATACCCCTTTTTCTGTATAATTTTCAATAAATAAGTTTCCGTTTATCAGAAGATTCACGGTCATTGTATATCATACCTTTCAATGTTCTGTAGTATGGGTAGTAGCTGCCTAGACCTTTCATAAGTGATGGAGTGGAATTTTTCATGTATCACTGATTTTGTTTTTTCATCTACCATGACACTCAACTTCCTTCTCCTTTTCCAGGTGCAATTTTTTGCTTCACATAAGAGAGAACCTTCTGGCTATTCCCTTAAAAGGATAGGGTTTTGAATGGACTGACAAACACACTGTGTGGATGTCTTCATTTTTATCATTTTTTGGTAAGTATGGATTTGCGTGTGATCCTACCTTTTGTAAGAGTAAAATTCAAGAGTGGATCAACTCTGGTATTAAATTAGGGTGCAGACAAAGCTTGCAAAGCTGTGGCCATTAGATTAGACCAATATTTAACTTAGGGTTCTTTGCAGCACCCCTTCAGTCCCTAACTGCAACCCCTTTCATTCCTTCGACTGTACCTCCATCCATATTCTCTCACTTCCATCAAACTTTCCACCCTCACCTGACAATTGTCTCAACATTATTTTCAGCGCTGAATGACCTTGTAGGTTCCAACCCGTGGCATTTGGTCAAAATTTTATATTACAGTTCTGGTTCATGTGTTATTTCTTGCATGGCTTAAGCTAGATGGCACCAAGGATGTTTTGCACCTTCTGCCCTAAGGTCCAGTCTCAAATTTCTCTCACTGACAAAAAGAAAAATCCTTTTCAGACATTATGAAAGAGGAGATATGGGACTTGTCATGCCCCTGCAAGAGTCTGCTAGGATTATATTTTTTAGTATAATAATTTTTTCACCTGTGCATTGCCCTTGAGCGAAATACTCTCCCAGCATTTAATGTCTTCCCAGTAATTGATGAATTGACTCCCCTTTTTTTGAATTCAGTTACAGGGCCTGAGGATGTGCCATGGTAAAGAGACTGGTTTTGGTTCCACCTGTAGCATAGACAGTTGATCTTGGAAGCTCCTGGTTTTCAGGGATTTCTGACTGACACATTTTGTATGAACACAAAATCAGTGACACCACTGGCATCTGGAGTCATCAAAAGGGATGCCATTTCAAGAGGTAACCATACACTATTATTCTTCTTGGAGTTGGTATATGTTGCTCATACCTTTTGTGTGTGTGTTACTAGTTTGTCCTTTGGCCGTAACATGTTGACTTTAGGTACGTTGTCTGGATAGGTGCCGTGGTCAGAGACCGGTGTAGGCGACTGGCTTTGGAGGCTCCTGGTTTTCAAGTGTTGATCTTAGTGTCTGGGTTCAAGCTCAGGCATATGATGTTAAATCAGGGACACCTGGTTTTCAAGCATTGATCTGTGGAGCCTCTGGTTTTTAAGTGTTTGTGATACATTTGCGTGAGAACACAGCATCATCAAAACCACTGAGGTATTTTGTTAGATTATTTAGAGAGAGGGAGAGAGAGTGGTTCTTTGGTTAGGTTTTTGTGATTTTCAACTCCAAGAATCATTAGTTCCTTTCTAATGAATAAGTTGTCTTTCTAGACTGAACTTCAGACCTTGTATTGCATTGGTTAGTTCATGCACTAGATGTGTTGATTTATTTTGCAGGTCTGGTGTATATTCCTCATATCTGGTATCAGATTGCATTCTTAGTAATTAACTGTCAAGGAATTGGTCAGCATTTGGTCCATTAGATTTGAAGGAGGGTGGGATACCTTCCCACTCTCAGAACTGGAGTGGCCAACTTGATCCTCCATACTAGGTGTTATCTTAGTGGACAAAGCCAGTGTGGCATTGAGGGTAAATGCAGATATTCAGGAAGGTCCTTTTGTATTATGGTATCATTTTTTATCAGGGTTTATGCCCACAGAGCAGGTATAGAGAAGGGCTCATTTTAGAGCACAGGAACTTTACTTTTCCCTGACCTGAATTAGTTAGACTCTGGATGGAAGATAGAACCTTGAAGCCATGTGTATTTAAACCAGCTTCTTTCTTTAGCAGGTTTTTTTTTTTCTGAGGACAGTAGCGCAGAAGACTCGTGCTTGAGGTAGATTGTTATTCTCCTTATTGGAGAAGGGAAGTCCCAATGAAAAAAGTTCAAAAGAAAATGAGGAATGATAAAATTTTAAAAGGATTTTGATAATGACAGAGTCCACAAAAGTTTTCCACGCAGTACCTGAAGGTATTTTGAAGGAGCTGTTCATTTTTATAGAAGGAAAAGTTGACTTAGAGTTGAAAGGATGGAAATGTAAAAGTTAGAAGAAGAATAATAAAACGAGAAAGATTTTAATTGTATTGTTAGTCCCTTCGACCACCCTTGAGATTTGTCAGAATCAATGAAAAGGGATATTGGGGGTTACCTCTTTTCATTTTGCTATGGAAAAATGTTGCCCAGGGACAAATTTCTTATGTCTTAAGAAGTGTTCATTGCCAAGGGATGTCTTGACGCCATGGTCCATCTTTGGAAGGTGCAATCAGCCAAAGCCTCCAACAGCAGGACTTCCTGTAGTTAGATTGAATGGCTGCTGTGCTTTAGCAAGCTGGGGAATTCTTAGGTGAAAATGAGTGGGGATTAGTAGGATTTAGTCGAGGTAGATAACACTGGAGGGGCTTTTTCCTTTAATACACAATTGTTGCAGTGTGGTAGGAACAGATTTGGAGGTTATGAAATGAAACTCTTGACTGTCCTTATCCTATTAATTATTACCTTAATATTATAGTGGTCCAAGACCTTCAACACAACTATACCTAACTTAGCCTGCACCTAACATAGCTAAGCCTAACTTAATATTATAATTCATCAAAACTTAACCTGTATTCAGTCTTAATACTACAAATAAAAACTGCATACGGTATCAACCAAACATTGTACATACAAAAGATATTAGATTAATAATCTGGTACAAATTATTAACCTTAATATGCGTACCTGAAAGATAAGTCTGTATCGAGTCTACTTGGAATTTTTCATCATTAAGTGTTCCTTTCTTGGGAGTTAAGTTGAAATACGGCAAGTGGTTTGGGTATTCTGCGAATAAAGATGTTTCAAAGCTGTTCTTTGCCGCTAGAGATGTATGAATACTATTTTATATGCAGGAATAATTGTGGCTATGTTTCTTGTATTCAAATAAAAATTAACACCAAATTAAAGGTTCAGAACACGAGTTATTAAGGCGAGAGAATTTCAGGTGACTGCATTGTTTTGTTGTATGAAAATGTCCAACCGACAACCTTGAATTTAAACTTACTTTTTCTTTACAGGTTACTTGAAAAAAAAAACTGTTCATCTGAGTCATCATCCACCTGCAAGTTGTTACGAGCTGTCAAGTGGGCACATTTGTTTTGGAGAAGAGACGTGACATTGTATACAGGACCACAATCATGTTTACCATTTACTGAAAGAGATAGCATTAAAAAAATCTGATGGTCGTACAAGACAGAACGATGCATTCCATGGGGCTGAAGAGATACCAAAGAGAATATGTAGTACTATCTATTTTGTGTTGGGCCCCAGCTCATGCCTCCAGCTTCAGTTTATGCAACGCCAATCCTAAGGTCATTGGTCAGTGTATCCTGTAAATGGTTAGTTAGGAATTATTGGCATTTAACACATTATGCGTCTTCGTTTGCATTCTTAAGTCAGGTTTTCCTTATGTGAGGTTAGATGCTTGAGGAGTTTTCTCTTTAGTGTAATACTTAGTGCACTTTTAGTCAGAACTCCCATGTGGTTTCAGACCATCCTGTGCTCTTAGCGTCCTTTCTCATCCTAGTAAACTTAGTATATTACGTGCTCTGATTTTCAGTCCTCAACTCCCCATTCCTGCCTTACAATAATGTAAGAATTCTTTCTCTGACTCTGATCTCTACTTACAGTTTTATTTATTTATTGTTTTTATCTGTTTTTCTAGTAAACGTATCTTCTCTTCCTGTATTTCTCGTTGCATTCTGTTACTTCTTTCGAATGAACACCTTCATAATCTTTGGAAGCTTGAATTTCAAGTCAGTGGCCCCTTTGGTGGGCTTGACCCATATGAATAGGGTTCTTCCTCTTCTGAGTAATAGTAATAATAATTTCAAACTACTTATAATTGCAAGAAATTTTTTTTCATTTTAAGTAGGCATTTATTTCCATGTATTCTGGTTGATTCCTCAATGATTATTTCTTTTCAGTGCATTGTTTATGTCTGATGGATTCTTCTAACCCCTTCAGATGTTGCCTTCTGTGTTGATATCTGTAGCGATCCCTCTGTCAAATCAGCATCCTCCAGTTCAAGTTCTTTCTCTTCATCTGGAAGAAACTGGAAGCACTGCCTTTACTGTTCCACCTTGTCTTTTTATTCTTTTTATTCTGCTTTGTCGTCATATTTATGTTTACTGTTATGTTATTCAAGACATGTTCATTCTCTGCTCTCAGAGATGCCACAGCACCACCTTACTGAACCACTCACTTGCCTATTGACCTCCCTTCTCCTCTTCTCATAGGGTTTACTATCCTCTTCTGCCTAGGCTTTGCCAGAATTTGGAGTCTCTTGTTATTTCTATATCCCTCTGAACCTTAGCCTTTATCAGAGAATGCATGACGTTGCTCAGGTCGTTCATTCGTTCCTAAGGTGGTTTTGGGTTCTGGGGTGACTGACAGCAGTATCTGTTGTTTTTTGATTTTTGACAGTCTTGTACAGGGCTGCCAATTACGTTGCAACTTGTGTGGCTTAATGTAGATGGTACAAAATATTCTCTTGGGCATCTCTTTGACCTGGAATGTATTGCTTTCTGCCTTTTACTTTTCAACTTGGCATTGTTCAATTTTCAGTATAATTTTTTTTTTATATTTTAAATCACTCGGTCCTTCATCATTCACAAAGAATGTTAAGCCTTGTCATTTGTAAGGTAGACAAATCGGCAACGTCTGTTGTAATTCAATTTCCCATCGAAAAAACTGATCCCAGTTATTTTTTGAAGAATGTTAAATGGGAGCATACAAGCATTAATGTTGAGTTGTAAATGCAAGAAACGTATCGCCCTTCTGTTTTGAAATTTTGTCAGCATTTGTGAATTGTCAAGTTACACATTTTTTAAAGTGCAATTTAAGATTTTTCTGTAAAAACTAACAATTCATGTCAGTTTAATGAGATTTAAGTGCCTTATGTACTTCATAGTAATAGAGGTCATGATGATTTAATAACTTCTCACAGGGCAAGTTTTGTGAAGGTCTAACAATGTGACTTTGTGGTCCTGTTAAATGAGTGTACTATATAAGGGTAAAGGTGCCTTATATATTTTTGAGATATATTTTATTTTGACTGTAGGTTTTTACAGTACGATTTCATAACCAGAAGTATTTTTAATTTTATATTAGAAGTATTTTCTCATTTGAGTGTACTTTACATGTAATGTTACATTGATTTTTGGCAGTTTTATATTACCTGTGCTTGTTTAAAATTAATAAGTGCAATTTACATCATTGGTATAGTTGATATTTTCATTGTCTGATTGCAGTTCAAACAGTGACCCTGACTAATAATTAAGTTGTTAAGAAGACTCTTGAGAACATTTCATTAACTTGTCATTTTACATACTGAAGGTATCTTTTTCATCATGTCTTCTGTTAAGGTATATGAGTAATCATGACTGCTAAATTACCAATGATTATGGTTTCTTGAACACTAATTGACCGTCAAAAATGGGTCATTTTGTGTGAGGTTTTAAGATTTCTTTAAGCAGAGAAAAACTTAACAACTAATCTCTGTTGAAATGTGTTCTCCATAGAGTACTTGCTTTTGTCTATGATAAGCTCAGTATTTCAGCCTAGCCTTAAGTGTGTGACTTTTTAGACACCATAACTAACTGTAGAATGAAAAATTAGAAAATCAGGCCCAAGTAGGTGGCTTATGTAGGCAAGGTCCTGCAGGGGTAACAGTTTTACATCAGTATTTGCCTTATCTCATTTGACTGATGATTGCTCTGTATAGTTTCGAGTGGAACGTACAGCTGCAGTTACTGGGTCTTCATATGACTAACCTCTGACTTCACCAGCTCCACATTCAAGTTCTTTGCAGCGTCCCTTTGGCCCCAAGCTGTAACCCCTCTCATTCCTTTTACTATACCTCCGTTCATATTCTCTTTCTTCCATCGTACTCTCCACCCTCTCTTCACAATAGATTTGTAGTGCAACTGCGAGGTTTTCCTCGTGTTAAACCTGTAAGACGTTTTTAGTATCAATTTCCATTTGAGCGCTGAATGATCTCATAGATCTAGTGCTTGGCCTTTGGCCTTAACTCTACCTTCTATCCTATTTTCATACTCCTTTCAAGCTTGTATGGGCTATTCAGACAAGTTAAGTGGATCCAGCTTCCTTCCAACTATGTCAGTTTAATGGATTTCTTGAATGTCCCCAGATATCACTGGGGGAGAATTCAGGCTTTTTCTCCCTATCATTCACCTATTCATTATCAATCATATAATTAATTTATGTATTTCACCTTCATTACGGCGCTGAATAATCCTGGTGGGTTCTGGCACTTGGTCGTCAAGACCTAAATTTCGTAATCAGTCGGTCATTCACAGCAGTCATTGTGACTGTGCTCTAGAATTTGGGAGTGTAGGTATGTCCTGGCCCTCTATGTTGCGATTCTACTGTTTTTGAAATCCGAAATTCAAGGGGACCTCAAGTCTGGTTTTCACCTTGTCAGGATAGGTGACACCTATGTTTCTCAATGTATCCTCTTATGTGGTGTATTGCCAATGAATTTGTAGGCATTGCTTGCTAGCCATTGCTTTTCTGTGGGTTAAAAGCCACTTAACTCATCTCCCATACTTTCTGCTGGTTATGTAAGGTCTACTCTGCAATTGATTGATCATCAAGAATAGGCAAGCTCTGTTATCCAAGTTTTCCCTTTTTTATGACTAGTGAGTTGGAACTGCTTGATCAACTCCCTGGAAGTGGTCCAGTTTCGGGTTTTAGCTTCTTGTCACTTTGAGAGCCTGGAATAAACATAATTTTTTTCCATTTCTTCTGATGTTTTGCTTTCAAGTAGAATTGGACCCAGGCAGTGGCTAATCCTTTTATCACCCTTTAGAGGGGTAGTGCTGCAACGCCTTTCATTCCTTTTACTGTACCTCCGTTCATATTCTCTTTCTTCCATCTTAATTTTCACACTCTTCAAACAGTTGATTCATTGTGCAACTGCGAGGTTTTCCTTCTGTTAGACCTTTCAACAACTTTTTACTGTCAGGTTCCATTTCAGTGCTAAATGACCTCATAGGTCCCAGTGCTTGGCCTTTGGCCTAAATTCTGTATTCTGATCCTTTTGCCAGGTCTGTACCGAGAGTCTGTCTTCACTGCTGGATCCACGTTGGCTCTGCTTATCTTTATCAGTTCAGTACCCCTTTTAGGGAGTCAGTTATCTGGGAGATCTATTGAACAGCTGTTTCTTGTTTTTGCCAACTGCTGTCATGCAGTTTTGGGAAACATAATAATTGATTTAGACAAAATTAAACCAACTGTTAGTGTGTGGTATTCTCCCACTGTCATTCTCAAACATCAACTCCCAGGTACTTTTTTTTTTTATAGTATCTGCGTGATAGCAATTTACAAATGAATGACTAAGTGCTGGTCCTTGATGGATTTCGAAATTTTTCTGCAAATTCTTTTTGATTTAGTGTACCTTATGTTGTTGTGTCTAAAAATCATACAATATCATTAAATGCTGATATACTGACCTTATGTCGTATCTAAAAATCATATGATATCATTTAGTGCCCTCACCTGTAAATAGAGTCTGTTACCCCTGTGCTTTCCTTGATACTCTGATAATGTCTTAAGATCCACCATCATATGTTATGAGGTTCCTTTTTGTTTGGTTCTTTCATGTAGATTGTTGATTGAAGTCTCTCTAGTGCTAGGGACATTTCATCTAGGCATTAATAGCCAAGATACATGATACTGTTAAGATGTGTACTTTATCTAAATATTTACAATATCTGAAAGTTTTATTGTATTATATGACAGGTGAATCTGAGTTTTTTTTTACATTTTACATTGTTTTTGCCTTGTAAATAAATTTGTGTGTTTTGTTAACCAAATTATTCCTCACTTTCTGTCCTAAGTTATTCATACAAAAAAAGCCTGTTATTTCCAGTAGACCAAATGTACTGAATCCCATGTAATAAATAATTAAGACAGCTTGTAAACCTCTTCCTTTTGGATTTTCTTGGTCACGTTTTTGAGTCCTGTCCTAAAGTATCCAAGTAATGCGTTACATGAATTCAAAGGATTAGACCTACAGAGGTAAATACGAGAAATTGTGTTTTAAAGTGAATTGTGTTTGATTCTAGATTAAAGTTTGTGTTGATACTCATTCTTGTGCAAGTACATTACATACATTTGTTTTCTTGATAGTCAATTTTCTACTACGTATGGATTATTTAGTTCATGATGAGATTCTGTTTTGTGTTCTGTCTTGAATGGTGGCTTCTCAAAAAATTGCAGAAGCAGCAGGTACTGGTAGAGGTGTCACTTCTCTTGATATATGTTTAGGTTGGTGTAACTCATAAGTTTTTCCCAGTGTGTCGAGTTCAAAGCTACTGGTTGGAGAAGAGCAAGAGCCCTTGCCAGCACAAGGCTGGCTGAACCTAGATGGATAGTTGAAATGGCTCGTCTCTGGTATCTTCTTATAATAGTCCAAAGTCCTATCATTGGCCCCTCCTTTCGTGAATCTAATGTATTGTCTTCATTCTTCTCGAGCCTTCGGACATACCCAAACTAGCAAAGTTGTGGTCTGTTTATTATTGTGACTACTCTAGACGTATCTCAGCACTTTGATCTGCATTTTGTCCTACTTGCTTTTTTCGCTGCCTCAAGCCCCACACTTGTGCACTGTAAGTCAAGGTGGTTCATGCTTTTCTCAAACCTTCACTCTTAAAATCTCTTGTTGATACAAGGTCCCATTTTTTTTTTTGATGTCTGCTTCTGTTCCATCATTTTCATGTGTTCTTGTTACTCGTTTTGTGTATAATCTCTTCACTAGCTTTTGTACATCACTTGTATTTTTTACACATTCACTGTTAGAGTTTCAATTTTCCACTGCCAAACAACTTCCTAGTTCTTCCTTATCTGATCCTCTATGGACTTTGCTAATATAACCATGCAGATGTTACGTCCAAGTTTTCATATTGATACTTTTCTGTCTCGTGGCATCCAGAGTTGTATGGGACAGAGGTTTGACTCCCGTCGTTGATTCATTGTGAAACAATAGATCATTGGGTGAGGACTCTGTTGTTTGTACAGTCCATACTGATGTACCTCAGAAATATGTTTGCCAGCTGTTTAAATTCATTACAAATACCGTGTCCCTCTGTAGCAGACGCTTAACCAGTCGTCATTATCGCTGTTGACAATTATTGGTTCTCATACCTGTGGATCTAATACTGTCAAAGTTACTGATATTTCCTCAAGAACATCTCTCGCTATCACAAGTAGATCTGGACTTTGCGTTAATCCTTGTTGTATACCTGCTGGCATTGCCAAATGGTGATAATGTATTGCTGTTTGACATTATACATTTTCAGGAGACACTTTTACAGTGTATGTTGCTTCCACAACACACCGCACTTACCTTTTGTAAAACACTCGCCATCCTCCTCCTACGATCAAGTCTGGAACATCATTTAATTCTCCTTTAACTTGATGCCTCTGAAGCTTCAGCATTTCAAGATCTCATATCCCCTTCTGTAGCTGTGAATGACTAACTAAATAGCTCTGTTAAGTGCCAGATGTGTAAATCACCTCTACTGTATGTTGTACCTTGACATTTAGTCATTCTGCGGATGATTCACCGCAAGTGACGTATGCAGCATAACTTTTCTTTACTCAGAGGAGCAGTGTATCCCACAATGCCTGCTTCTCATGTTTTGGAAATTAGGTGCCAATATTTTATAATACCTTTATTTTGTAGCCTTTTCCAGTGCTGTAAGAGTCAAATGCTTTAGGACTTTTCTTCCTGAGAATCTTGTTGCAGTTCTCTCAGACATCAACAGCCAGCAATGGTTAGGACTTTCCTGTAGACCAGTCAAGCTAGGCTTCTCTGCAGTCCATGTCCCCCACTGTCCAGGAATGTGAACTGGGTGGGCACTGCATCTCATCAACCCATGGACCTTTTAAATATGTTTCCTCCATCAGGTCATTTGTTTGACCATGGATCGAGTCGTGTTCTCCAGTTTGGATGACAAGAGCCGCGAGAGCCTTTTTCATTGGGATTAAGTGGCTTGAATTGGGAGTTTGTGGTTGTCCAGCCATGGTAATAGTATTTCATTGTGTCAAGAGGTTCCCTGCTTGGCTGGTTTAGATAAGCTTCAGAAACAAACTTGATATTGTTCTTACTGCCCTTGCATTTGGATAATGCTCCTTGCTTGCAGCTTTTGATCTATTCTTTCTGTATTTCCCTTTACCTTCTCTTACTTCTTCCTAATGAACACATGTTCTTTGGAGGCTTGAATTCCAAGTCAATGGACCCTTATGTGGGCTTGTCCCTTATGAATAGGTTTCAGCTTCTGAATAATAATATTTATGTATAGTTTATTTACTGCTTTCCATTATAGGTTTTGAATTGTTAAGGACACGTAGTAATTGTATTCTGGTGGAGCTAATCACTCGAGTTGGTACCCTTTTGCCTTCTTGCATAAGCATTGTCAATAGCTGATGAGCAATAGTGATAGCTATCAAATTCTCACTTTCCAGTGTTTAACTGGAGACGTGCAGGTCTGTGCTGAATGGAGGAATCTGTTTTGTACAGCATTTAGTTTATACTAGGACCAGTGCTTTTGACTTTTCCATAGGGCATGAGACTCCTCGCCGTAGGATGCACAGGGACCAGGACTCACTCTCTCCTAACACCTTATGTCATCAGGATTGCTTTATCCTCTTGATTTTGTCCTGGATAGTCCTTACAGGATATTCAATCACTCATTTTTATTTCTGATTGTAACAACAGTGATTCAATACACTGATTTGCAACTAAAGGTGGTAACCAGTATTGTCAAATGGTGGTTCTTCCTATAACCAGTATTGATAAAGGGTGATTGGTCGTCTTATAACCAGTATGATTGTTGTTCTTATAACCAGTATTGTTAAATCATGATTGATCTTCCTGTTCATGCTTTCAGGAAGCAAAAGGCGATTGGATTTTTAAACGGATTGGTCTGTTGATGGAGGTTGTATTAATCTCAAGTGATTGAGTTTTGGAAGTGTGTTGTACCTGTGGTCAATGGATACGTTTCAGCCCCACCTTTCTGTTAGTCATGACTTCTTTGAGGTTGTTTGATCCCTGTGACACAACTAGATTACTTTTCTAGAACTTTGAGACTTCTAGAAGGTCTAGATGACTTCGAGACTTCAAGAACTTCCAGGTGAATTTTTCTAGAGCTTGACATTTCCAGAAGTTCTAGATAATTTTTGTAGAGCTTAACCTTCCAGAAGTTCTAGATAATTTTTTCTAAAACTTTGAGACTTCAAGAAGTTCTGGATAACTTCTAAAGCTTTGAGACTTCTAGAAGTTTAAGGTAACTTTTCCAAAACTTAGAGACTTCTAGAAGTTTCAGGTGATTTTTTCTAGAGCTTGACTTCTAGAAGTTTTAGTTAACTTTTCTAAAACTTATTTTGAGACTTCTAGAAGTTCTAGATAACTTTTCTAGAACTTCGAGACTTCTAGAAGTTCCAGGTGAATTTTTTAGAGTTTGACACTTCTAGAAGTTCTAGATAACTTTTCTAAAACTTCGAGACTTTTTAGAAGTTCCAGGTAATTTTTTTTCTAGAGCTTGACTTCTAGAAGTTTTAGTTAAATTTTCTAAAACTTATTGTGAGACTTCTAGAAGTTCTAGATAACTTTTCTAGAAGTTCTAGGTGAATTTGTTAGAGCTTGACACTCCTAGAAGTTCTAGATAACTTTTCTAGAACTTCAAGACTTCTAGAAGTTCCAGGTGAATTAGTTCTAGAGCTTGAAACTTTAGAAGTTATAGATAACTTTTCGAAAACTTCAAGACTTCTAGAAGTTCCAGGTGAATTTTTTTTCTAGAACTTGACACTCCTAAAAGTTCTAGATAACTTTTCTAAAACTTCGAGACTTCTAGAAGTTCCAAGTAAATTTTTTCTAGAGCTTGACACTTCTGGAAGTTCTAGATAACTTTTCTAAAACTTACTTCTAGAAGTTTCAGATCAATTTTTTTAAGAGTGGCATTTCTAGACATTTTAGATAACTTTTCTAAAACTTCAAGACTTCTAGAAGTTCCAGGTGAATTTTTTTTCTAGAACTTGACACTCCTAAAAGTTCTAGATAACTTTTCTAAAACTTCGAGACTTCTAGAAGTTCCAAGTAAATTTTTTCTAGAGCTTGACACTTCTGGAAGTTCTAGATAACTTTTCTAAAACTTACTTCTAGAAGTTTCAGATCAATTTTTTTAAGAGTGGCATTTCTAGACATTTTAGATAACTTTTCTAAAACTTTGACTAGACTTTTTGGGCTGTGTGATGGAGCTAGATAACTTTTCTAGAACTTTGACCCTTCTAGTAGTTCTTTGCTAGATCCTCTAGAAGGAAATGGCATAGTACTCTGTTGCTATCTAGAACTGTTCTAGTTTTTGTACTATGCCAGAGGGTTTAGGCCAAATATACTGACTCCAAGCAGATACTTTGTCTTGTTAAGAATCTGTTCACACTCCTTGGTGGCCATTTGCTGGTCCTAGTTTGACCCTGTAGCCCAAAGTTCATAGATTAAGCTATTCTAGAGGTCCTTGTGGTGGTCCTAGTTTGACCCTGTAGCCTAAAATTCATAGATTAATCTATTCTAGAGGCCCATGTGGTGGTCCAAGTTTGACCCTTTGTGGACCTGTGGCCTAAATTTAATAGGTTTCTTCGTCCTAGAGGCCCCTAAGTTGGTCATAGTTTGACCCTTTGTGGACCTATGGCCTAAATTTAACATTACTTCCTTTCTAGAATGTAGATGACCCTCTGGTGGTCGTAGTTTGGCCCTTAAATTGGTATCTATTTGAACAACACTTTTCCTCATTCCTTCTCTTTGCTTAGAGGAAGTAGCCTTATACTGTAGGTGCTAGCAGCAAGAAAAGGGTTGGGGGGGGCCCATTTTGATAAGGAATTTGGGGCTTCTAATTTCGAGGTCATTTGGAAATCAGGAACTGATTTGCTTGGCTGCCTAAGACTGGCAAAAATGGCATTTGTAAAGCTGAAAGGTTTGTGATGTTTTGAAACATGTTTAAGTCTCTCTCATTATTATTATTATTATTATTAATTATTATTATTATTATTACTATTATAATAAAACTTCTGGAGTGAATGGATGTGTTTGTGGCCTTCGTTCAGAAAACTTAGCTTTGACTTTGTCTCCAAATGTTGCTCGATCTTAATATTCAGGCTAATTATAATGGTTCTTAATATATATTGTCAAACCTCTGCCATTTGTGTATTAATAATGAATGTCTCCATCTATAATTATTGTGTGAAAATAGAAGCTAAAAAATTGATTCATATTCAGTTTTGCCTTTTTTAAAAACCAGTTTCAATCTTAATATTCAGGTTAATTATAATGGTTCTTAATATATATATTGTCAAACCTTTGCTATTTGTCTAGTAATAATGAGTGTTATCTATAATTATTGCGTAAATCAAAGAATATAAGGAAAATTCAATTTAGCATTTTATTACTGACAATTGTCTCATTAAGAGTTATGACATACTGCAGTTCCAGTTAGCACTTGGACACATTTTAAGTCCAGGATAATGACAAATTTCATTGTAAGTTATGTCTGTGTGTCACTAAAGTGTGACGAATACAACTGAGGCCACTTGTACTTTTATTTAAAGTGTAACTGTGTGGTTTCATGACTTGTCAGCAAACTATCAAGTATATATACCATTTTACCTTGAAAATTCATTGAGGGCTTGGTACATGTTTTGTGTAGACAAATCTCTATTCATCAGTTGAACATACAAGCTCAAGGTGTTGATTTACCAGGGGTTTAAGTATATCTACACCTTACACTTACAAACCTTGACCACAAATAAACTTAACATAGTAAGTTTGTCAGCTTTGAAAAGAAACCCAGTCTTCATGCATACTACAGCTACAGGGGATAGCTGTATACTGTTCAGAGCTAAAATGTCAAATTTCCAAGAATAGCTCTATACACTCAACTAAAATTGAAGGTTCACTCAACAGGTTGAGCTATGCATGTGAAAACTGAGTTTTGAAAAACTGCTTATATTTTACTTTCTGTAATACATGGGCCAATGAGCAAGGTGATTCTGACTTCTTATACAGAAGTATATTTCCATCAACCTATCACTTTTCTATTACACCTTTGTGTAAAGTTTACTTACAGCAAAGGAGTATTTTTCCATCAACCTATCACCTTTCTATTACACCTTTGTGTAAAGTTTACTTACAGCAAAGTAAGTATTTTTCCATCAACCTATCACCTTTCTATTACACCTTTGTGAAAAGGTTTAGAAGTAAACTAAACACTTGGGCCATACACTATGTAATGACTCCAGGATCTCACCAATGACCCTTTAATTCTGTGGTAGATATGTTTTCAGTTTAACAGTTTTACTCATTGGATGAGACAAAGGGTAAAAACAACAAAGGCTTAAAAATAGCAGTAATTTTAAATAACTTATTTATTGTAATAAAATTGTTACATAAAAGTTGTTACAAATATAATACATGTAATGTAATACAGTTCTAGATTGCCCAATACTTGAGTTAAGGCATAAAATGAACTCAAAGAAAATCAGTGGTTGAAAATATAAAGTTCATAAATATAGTTATCTTTAAACTAATTTAAAGTTTAGCAGCAACAAAAATGAACACTACAGAAATTACAGAAAACATTTCAAAATTCCAATTTGGGAGCACACTTAAGAACCAGCAACTCATTACTAGAAAACAGAATAAGAGCAATCTTAGAATTCAAACTGAATGGCTACACTGCAACTGAAGACAAGAGGAAAATGTGAAATTAAACTAAACCCAGTTAATTACCTCAAGGAGAAGTGTACAACATTACAATGTATGCTTTATACAATGGAGTTCCACAAACCCTTGCAGTTCCTAGTGTTGCAGCCCTAAGACAATAATAAATGCCTTAGATAAAGAAATCATTAGTTCATTCAATCCAGCTGTACTTGTGAAATGTCATTATCAAGCAGACATTGGCCATATTCCACCAGCACAGCCCAGCTTAAATTCTTCACACAGAGCAGCCAAGAGAGAAGTCAGCTATGAACACCACTTGAAACAGCAGATATCAGTACAGCAACACTTGAAAGCAGCAGAAACCAGCACTTCAAACAGCAGACATCAGTACAGCAACACTTGAAAGCACAGCAGAAATCAGTCTTGTCACAAAGCTTCCATGAAACAGCAGAAATTGAACTTCCAGAGATTTAACTTCCAGAGGGTAAGATGGCTTCCACCAGAGGACGTAGGCAGCAATCACAGGAGAACTGATTCCCTTAAATTTCTGGGTCCTTTTCACCTCTGAATAATGGTCCCAAGGGCTGTGAAAAAGAATGGAGGAAGCTTTATAAAGCTTTGTTACATAATCACACCAATAGGTGGCGGGCTGGTCACAAAGGCCCCTCTTACCCTGAATTTAGAAAAAAAAAGTCTTGATGTTAATTATTGCTCAAGTTAAAGCTAATTCAGTGGGTTACATTCCAACCATGGGTCAGTCATTGAATATATATACTTTAAATTTTCCCATAAAAAAAAAATTATCATTTATTTGCTGCCTAATATCCCTTTGCATTAATTTACTCTTAAGAAGCCATTTAGAATATGTGTTTTATGCTAAATGACCTCTAGAGTATATTCACATAAATACAAATATGCCTTTTAATTCATTAACATGAACCTACAAAATATACCAATTTAAAAGCCGAGAACGGGTTTTTCTCCCTAGCTGTCAAAGTTGACCTTGAAAATGTAGTTGACCTTGAAAATGTAGAAGTGGTGGCATTCCTTAAGGCCGTAGTGATTCCAAGACTGATCAAATTTATATTTATAATTTGTCAATAAATACGTAATTTTTTTCATAAAATAAAATAATATATTTATAATGAATGAATTTATGCTTTAAATTCTGATTATTTTGCCATTATAATTATCATAGGTGGTTTGCTGTATATGAAACATTACCGAAATATTACGAAAAGTGCCAAATCTTTTGGTTGTATAATTACAGCTGCTGAAAGCCTCCATATAATAGGTTAAACATGCCATCTATAAAACTGTAGTGACTCAAAGAATAATCAAAATAATATTTATACTTTGTCAATAAAAGTGTAATTTACTTATAAAATAAAAGATATCACTATAAATATGACATTTTATCTTTTAAAGACTAATTATATTATCATTATAACTATTAAAAATGTCCGATACTTAAGAAGCATTACCAAAACATTACGAAAACGCCTTTGAGAGGGCTGTACTGAAAATCAAGTTGAAAAATAGGTAATTTAACCAATATTATCATGTTAAAATCCAATAAATCACCTTATATAACAACTTTAATGTGTATTTCATTGTTATGGGGGGAAATATCCCAATTAAGCGCCAAAAAAGGCAAAAAATAACGATAAATAAACAGGGGTCCGTGACGTCATCAAGAGGCCTTGGATGGAAGAAGGTAAACAAAAGCCTTTTCACGTCTTAAAACGGCTTAATTTACCCTAATTAAGCAAAACTATCCCATAACTCAACATCCAGACTTTATTGAAGTCATTAGGGACAGTTTTGCATAGGAATCTCCTGAATTATGTGTTCAATTGAGCTTAAATCAGCAAGATTTGGGTCGGTGGGAGTGGCCTGGCCTGTGCCATGTGGCACATCCCATGACTCGAGGCCGGTCGTTTATTTAATGATTTAATCCTAATTTAGTCATTATTGTCATCCTAGGATGGTCTTTTTAGGGTAGGATGGCTTGATTAGGGTAGGATACTTTCTAATTAACATTTAAAGTCGTGTTATGTCTGTGTAGTGATTTGAGCCTTAATTATACCTTAATTAACGGCTATTTGTTTAATGGCTGTTTGGGGTTACGCCCGACCTACCCCGAGATGACCCGACCTGGGACGCTGCGGCTGTGCCCTGACCTGACTGAGAGGAGCTTGGCTGTAAAATTACTGTAGAAGGCGTTTCAGAATTTTTACGACCTGACCTTGACCTTGACCTTGGCCTGACCTGACCTTGGAAGCTGTGCCATTACTCGGTCTTAACCTCTCGGCTGCATAATAGCCCATTTTAGCCGCAGGCATAGAATCGACCTGAAGGCCATTGAAGGTGTTGACTGCAGACCAGGGGCTTTGTAGCCTAACCCAGAGTACAGGCAGTCCCAGGGTTATGACGGGTCCGGTCGCGACATTCTGAGGTTGCGGCGTTCCGAGGTTTCAGCGTTCCGAGGTTTTGACGTTCCAAGGTTTCGACGTTCTGAGGTTTCGACGTTCCGAGGTTTCGGCGTTCCGGTGTTCCAAGGTTTCGACGTTTTGAGGTTTCGACGTTCCGAGGTTTCGGCGTTCCGGTGTTCCAAGGTTTCGACATTTTGAGGTTACCATGTTCCGAGGTTATGACGCTTTTCAAATATATTCATCAGAAGTTATTTCCTGGCTTATGACACATGTTCCGGGGTTACGACGCCGAACCGAAGGAAGAAATTTGGCTACAAAATGGCAGAATAACCACAATCTTGAGGTTCTTGATGAAAAACAAGAAAAATGCAGTTGACATCATTTTCAAAGCACCCAAAGCATTAAAAGGAAGGTTTTCTCAGGATTCTCGATGATTTTTTGGCTTACGATGAGTTTTGGCTTACGACGCGCCGTAGGAATGGAACCCCCTTCGTAAATGGGGGACTGCCTGTACGTAAAAAAAGGGTGACAATAACTAAATTCTTTATAGACTGGTTGAGGGGGGGGGGGCCAGAGCCCCACCCTGCCTGATTCATGGCCCGGTGCCATAGGTTAGTTTAGGTGAATACACGGTTTCAAGGCTCCTCATCATACTTACGGCAGTTGCAATACGCACCTCAAAGTAGATGTCAGTTTTGCGCATTACCCGGCCGTAACATTAAACCCGATGGTGTAGCCTCACAGCCTAGATCTGTCTCATAACACCACTCTCAAGTGTATATTGAACACACAGCTCTTAAGAGTCATATACACCTTAGAGCTGTGTATTTAATATACGCTCGGCAGGAGTATTAAGAGACAGATCTCGGCTGCGAGGTCATACCCTCGACTTTAATGTCACGGCAGGGCAATATACGAAACGCACAGCTGCTTTGACGTGCATATGGCAACAGCTTTGTCCTAACTGCACCCCTGGCTAGTATGATTAGCAGTTTGAAAACTGTATACAGTGCCGTCAGTATTGCCATAAGCACGTCAACTATTTCCTGTATCTGTATGTGAAACGGCCCTGGCCAGCCGACTTGGTCTTTGAAAATAGGGTACCGCTTTGTGACCCTTGTAAGTTACAGTACAGTATTTTGTACAAAGGAAGTGCTGTGAAATCACAGCATTTATTTCTGCATTTGCTTGGTAAATTTGTTCAAGGACTTCTAAATTTTAACATTATTACGTTTTCATTTCTTTTGATCTCGTAAATTTGAACGTTTCCTTTTTTTCCTTCTGTCATAAATGAATACGTAGCCAATAATGCCCTGGTTTTAACTGTTCCCAATAGGATGGCTCCGTAGGTGGGTAGTGCCGTCACTGTACCTCACGCAGTGCACTGTAGACATCACTTAATAAGGTTCTTTGCAGCATTGCTTCAGCCCCTGTCTTCTAACAGTTGCTTCATAGTGGAACTGCAAAAGATTTACCTCCTGTTACACCTTTCATACCTCTCTATTCCTCTCAATTTTCCTTTCAGCACTGAATGAGGTGTTTCAATAGCATGCTTCAAAATGCTTCTGAAGTTTTTTCATGTGTGATATGCTGATGCTTTGTCCATTGCTTTCAGGTTAAGCGAACGGAATGGCCGAGGGGGCAGCGGGACAGGTGGCTCAGCCCATTTCTTTCCCCCTGGAGGAGGCAAGTCACCCTACTGCGGTTCCCTATTGGGTGCCCCTGGTTCGAGGTACTCCAGCCATGCTTGTCAGTATTTGGTAAGTGTTTCAAGTGCTGGACCATCCCTGTTCACAGAGGCATTAGGGGTCATTAATGTTGTAGCTGTTCCTGTTAATTATTATTTTGTAGCGTCTCTGAAACCCGTCGTCTCTGATAAGTGGCAGGCTTTATGGAATGCTAAATCTCATTATCCCATTCTGAGGCAGTTTTGAACCTGTGTTGGATTGTGTCATTCATTAAGAAAAAATAAGGGTCAGATTCAAGTAATTTTAGAGATTTCTTGCATAAAAATTCTACGGCGACAAACATCCTCTGCAGTTTTCGTTGCTTGACTGAATTACACCTTTGCACGTTCAACGTGCAGTCTGCATTTATGTCTAAAGGTAAAAATGAGTGTGTCTGTGAAACGTAAGAATTGTTTGGAAGAATATTTTCATCAATTGGATGTAACAATAAAGTATTTACAGTTTTGTGGACTTTTTTTCCTATGATTTTTTTACGAGCTCCTTGAAATTGGAATTTCCGAGGCAAGAATGCGTGCGGAGGTGTCCTGTAGATCGATCTTTAATCCTAACCTAACCTTGACTTATCTAGGACTCTTTGCCTCTGGTGCGTTTTTGATTAAGCGGCGTATTGCCGATTAACAAAGACGCAGGAGGCGTCCTAATCGACGGAAAGACTGGAGGTATGGGGTTCTGAAATGCCGGTTGTGAGAAAGGAATGTGCGCATGAATTCCCAGGGGAAATCGGACCTCGTCGCACGGTGGCTGCAACACGGCCGAGCGCGTGTTAAGAATGTCTTAGATTGCAACGTTGAAAAGAGCAGTGGTTCGTGTACAGCTCTCATTAACGTTGGTTTAAACGAGGCGTTCGAATAGCGTTCGTCAGAATGTTTCCGAAGTTTTTTTAATGCGCGATATGCTGACGCCGTCCGTCGCTTTCAGGTTAAGCGAACGGAATGGCCCCAGGGGGCAGCGGGACAGGTGGCTCGGCCCGTTTCGTTTCCCCTGGAGGAGGCACGTCACCCCACTGCTGTTCCCCATTAGTTGCCCCTGGGACTTTGTGATGTGAGTCTTCAAGGTACTCTCATACGTCACTCTGTCTTCGCATACATCACTCTATCGCTCTCTTTGTTCACGTCTCGTAAATTTGGTCAGATTTGGTCCAGAGGAAGTCAGTAGTTCTGTTATTATTATTATTATTATTATTATTATTATTATTATTATTATTATTATTATTATTATTATTATTGTTGTTATTATTCCTCTATTGAATTTTTATACTTTTTTCAGATCTCCTCCCATCCCCACACCCGTCTTCGACCTTCAGCGCCACAATGGAGGCTGAACGCGACCCCAGATTTGGCAGAGTTTTGAGCACAAGGAACCACCAATCGACTACTGTCCTCTGCCTCTTGGGTAAGCGATCTTTTTCTGTTCATTTCCTTTCCTCTCTTATCTCATCCACTTTTTTGGTCATTGGACAGAGCGGATGGCTGTTCCCAGGGTCATGTGGTGTCCTTGCCCTTTTAAATAGCCTGGTCCTATTTTTTTGACACCCACAATTATCTCCTATCGTCTTTCTATCACCAATATATTCTTGTCTTCAGTCATGGATATTTGTTACTTATAGAAAGACTCGTTGCATCAAGGGAGGCCATTCTTTAACATTATCAGCCGTTACCCTCAAGGCTGTAGACGTTGCAACATTTCCTTTCAATCTCCACATAATTATAACCAGTCCTCGACACCTCTTTTCATTCTTTCGTCTCTGCCACTTTTATTTCAGATGCTTCTCCAGTTTATCGTGACCTCTGAAGCCATAACTTTCATGAAGGCACTGTGGGAAGCACTGTCTATTCTGAAGGCTCGTGCCATTTGCGCAAGGTACATTTTCTGTTCAGGACAGCAGAAGCACCAATATGCAGTAAATGTACCTTGCTGTAGAACTTCTCCAAAGTTCCGGAGGTCCTTTATTCCTCACACTGTTGGACTGTGGAACAGTCTCCCTGAGGACGTCCTGTAATTAGAACTTCAAAAGGTCAAGCGAAGATGCAATGCATTACTACCCTAATGCTATTCTCTTGGTATTTTAATACATTTTTATCTATTTATTAATTTAATATTCTTTGGAAGCTTCAATTTCAAGGCAGTGGACCCTTTGGTGGGCTTCTTCCATATGAATAGGGTTCTTCATCTTCTGAATAATAATAATAATAATAATATAATAATAATAATAATCTAACATGCAGTGGTCCACATGGCATGAAATCTCAGTCCTTGCGAGGTGGACATAAATGGTGTTACGTAGACAGTAGGCCTTCATAGTTGGTGAAATACATTCAATATATTGAATCTTATTTTTTCCTGTAGAATTTGCTAATACTTTTATTTAATATCCATATTTATTTATTGGTGATTGTGTCTTTTTTTTAGTATGGCCTTGGAGGTTAGTCAGAAGTCAGGGAGAAAGATGCAACATTAATCAAGTCTTTTTCTGTACAAAGATGGTTGTTAGTAGAGGCATTCTCATTCAGCCGATTTGATATATTCCATTTTTTCAGGTCCTTTACAATAAGAAAATGTTAAGAGAAGATGCAGTCGTCAATCACCCTATGGACCCCACAGCAGACATGGAATCATTTTGTGTAAGTGCCACTGTAGGGGCTTTTTATAGTACACAATTGGGGCAGTAGGATGGGAACAGTTTTGGAGGTTATTCAATGAAACTCTGACTTTCCTTAACCTAATTTATTTCCTTAATATTGCAGTGGCCTGAAGACCTTCAAACAGAACCTTATCCTAACTTAGCCAATATCTAACTTAGCCTAACTTAATATTATAGTTCATCAGAACTTATCCTGTATTCCACCTTAACACTACAAAAATCAGCTAAATACTTCAACTGCATACGGTACCAACCAAACAGTGTTACAGTATATACAAAAGATTAAATTGGTAGTCTGGTGGAAAAAATAATGACACACATTTCTACAACAATTTCATTTACAATACAAAATAAAAAAAAAGTAAAAACAACGACTAATTAAACAATCATGCACCAACGACACATTCATAAACACCATATACACACACACAAACTTAATAAGGAAACAAAAAATAAAACAAAAATAAAAACGTCACAACAAACGAAACGGAACAATTAATTCACACGAACGTCTTTCATCATACAAACCCAAACTTAGCCTACCACACCACCACTATTCCCAATTCTGACACCATTGTTAGATAGGTGGTGGACCTATTCCCAAAAAACAAAGGCTCCAAATGGAGCTGGAATGTCGTAAACTGGAACCCGTCAAGTCTCGTAGATATGAGGCCTACAGTAGAGCTAATTGTCGATAGCAACTTTCTCATGCATTGGCTTATTGGTGTTTGTGTAGGCTGTCAGTTCTTTTCAGAAATATTACCTGCCATTTAAAACTTGTTCATTTATCACTTCAGCTAATTTGAAGAGAGTTAATGGCCTCCTGTTTGACTGGAGGTATTTCAGGATTCTTTTTTGGCGTTACTGGAAAGACAAAGGTCCTTAGAAAGGTTTTGGGAGATGGGGAGGTCTGCCGTTACAGTGGGCTAGTACATTATAGACAAACATTATCACATATATACAGAAAGAGCTTCTAAATTATCAGATATTGATAGAAAAAGCTTCTTAATTGTGTACTGGAATTCTCTTGTTCATTTGCTGTTGAATTCTGGAAGGTCTTGATTTCTGTGCCATTGTTCCAATACAGTGCTTTAAAGTTTAAAAGTCTTTGATATTACTAAAAAGCATCATGAACCATTGCCCTTGTATTTTTAAGATTGTTTCTGTATGTACTTTATGCGTTACATTATTTCTTTGTAATTATTATTATTATTATTATTGAGATATACTTTTCTGTGTTCCCAAGTCACCGATCTGTTAGTCATCTTCCATACAAGTGTTCACGTATATTGAATGATGATAATGGTAATCATTGTTTACAAAACAAATTTTTAAGGTGGCATATGTTTTCTAGTCTTTTATTTGCCACAAATTTTGGTTTGAAATAAGTGAAAAACGCCATTTTACTTTGGCGTACCTTGTACCTTATGTGGTACTCTTTCATTATCATTTCCTAATGAGATACGGTATGTTAGAATGGTCTTAAGTGGAAGGGAAAGTTAGAATGTCTTTGCATATCTGTGTTGTTGCTTAAACATATCTTATTTTGTATTTGTTTGTTCATCTGCCTCTATTTAGTTTGCATAAATTGTCAGTTAGTTCCTTTTGTTAAATTTGTTAAACATTTGTTAAATTTCATATCACCTTTGGCTCTTCCTGGAAGTAGGTCAAATGCTGTTGCCTCATTACTTTTGTCAATATTTTTTTACTGTTTTTCACTCTCTTCTATAAATAGACACTCATGTATGGTCCCCCAAGAAATGTTTGAATGTTGATAATAAGTTTGGGAAGGGTTCTTGTGGTGGTTGTATGTGTTGGTGTCTACAGAATGTTGTTGACGGATTTTTGACAGCTATTAACATTCTTGCCTATCTTTCATTCAAGGTGTTTATTATTTAAACAGCATTTAGATTGCAAAATTCTTATCATTAGTTGTATTTGAGTTGTGATTTGTCACGGCCATCTGTTGAAACTGAGTTGGAATCTGCACTTTCCATTCCATTCCAACAAGGAATCCTCTCCAGGGACTGTAGGAATACAGCTGTACTCTTTCTGTTCGCTAAGTGCCTTCCTTTGTTGGTCTATCTACCAGGATCTTAAGGTCTTCACCAGTCTTGCATTTGGAAGATGGCTGGTTGCAATTTCGACACGTTCAGAGGGCCTCCGTCAAAGAGGTCTTCGCCAGTCTTGCATTTTGCAAGATAGCTGGTTGCTTTGCCAACTTCTGCTGTTTTATTTGCAACATTCCAAGTATTCACAATTGTTTTTTCCAAACTCACAGGCACTTTCTCTGAAGTAAACTGCAACGGGTCTGTGCTCCCAGTCACCATCTTCTCGCCCAAATATTTTCCCACAGTAATTACTTTTCAGAGACATCACAGGAACTGCAGAACCTCATTAAAGCGTCTTTAGGCCTCAGAAGTCAGTTTGAGTCTACCTTGAGGAACATATTGGTCCTGCCTGCTGAAGAAGAAGCCTGACGGCTTTGCCCCTACGTAGGGGTTTCTTTGCGGTGTCCCTTCCATGCCCCCTTAGCTGCTATAACCCCTTCCATTCCCTGGACTGTACCTCCGTTCACATCCTCTCTCATCAATCTTACTTTCCTCAACTCTCTCCTGCAGAAGGTGTCCCTCTTGTTACACCTTTCAAACCTTTTCACTCTCAGCTTTCCTTTAAGCACTGAATGACCTTGTATGTCCCAGTGCTTGGCCTTTGGCCTAAATTTTACAGTCCACTCCATTCCATTCCATTCCAGCTTCAAGAAGGCACAAGTCTTACTGGTCCACACATACAAATGTGGAAGTATTTCTCCAAGAAGTCACATGACTTCAGCCTTCCTTCAAGAAATGATGGTGGGTTTTTCAACCACTGGGCATATTAAGCCTGTCATCTCAGTCTGATAGACACAATGATAGGCGTAATATGATTGATTGGTTTATATGAAAAACTTGTTTTATGTTATATAAAAACATTAGTTTTAGTCAAAGTAAATATAAGGGTTTACAAAGCCATATAATTTATGATTTTAATAAGATTTCAGTGTGCTAACCCAACGAGAACTAAGATTTTTGGCTAAATCATTTTCATAACTCATTTTCATCTTGCAAGCAAACTGCAATATGTACAAAATTGGTCTGTTGATTCTGTATATATTATCTTTCTGGTTTATCTGTATCTTTGGGAACATTGGCCCGGTCCTTTGATGGGTTCGTGTAACGATACGCAAATGGTTTCTGGTCAGTGTTTGTGCTTGTGTACAGACGCCACGCTACTCACAAACATTCAGAGATACAAAGAAACAAGACCTCGAATTAAAATTGCTTTCAGAGCGCCCCCCCCCTTTGCCACCTGTAAATTCAGTAAGTTCAGGAACGAAACTCGTTTGTAAGTAGGGCGGCGTCTGTGTTCGTCTCTGACAAGAGTGATAGTTTCTATGAGGTTTCCTGCTGTGTTTTAACTCGTAATCCGTATTATCCTAGAAGAAAGACACTGTCGGCTCTTCTTGTCGTACGTGACCTTGACACGTCAAGATGGATGTGGTATATTCTTAGCCATTAGAGAGTTCAGTCCCTGTCGAACTTCTCCAAAGTTCCAGAGGTCCTTTGTTCCTCACACCATTGGACTGTGGAATAGGCTCCCTTCAGAGGACGTCCTTCAATAGGAACTCCTTCAGAAGTTCAAGCGAAGGGGCATTACTGTGACATTATTAAAAAGCATCACGAACCATTAAAAGTCTTTGACGTTATAAGAAAGCGTCGCGAACCATTGCCCTTGTATTTTCAAGGTCGTTTCTGTATGTAGTTTATTTGTTACGTTATTTCTTGGTAATTATTATTATTATTATTGATTACTCTTCTGTGTTCCCATTTCATATCCTGTCATGTATTTGCAGCAGATTTTGTGTCTGAAATAAGCGAAAACCGCAATTTTACGTCGACGTACCCTGTACCTTATATGGTACCCTTTCGTTATCATTTCCTAATTGTCGGTGCCGTTGTTTGAACATTTTTTTTATTTGTTTTCTCGTCTGCCTCGGTCGAGATGGGTCGTTTGGTTCCTCTGCTCAGGGTGTGTTGTTGAGAGGATTGGTATCACTTCTGCTATCAGAATTGGTATCACTACAGCTAACAGAATTGGTATCAGGATTAGCATCACTATTTCTATCAGAATTGGTACCAGACCAGGATTGGTATCACTATTGCTATCAGAATTGGTATCATAATTGTTATCATAATTGTTATCACTTCTGCTATCAGAATTGGTAACAGGACTGGTATCACTACTGCTATTGGAATTGGTATCACTGTTGCTATCAGAATTGGTATCATAATTAGTATCACTTCTGCTATCAGAATTGGTATCACTCCAGCTATCAGAATTGGTATCAGGACTGGTATCACTATTGCTATCAGAATTGGTATCACTATTGCTATCAGAATTGGTATTACTTCTGCTATCAGAATTAGTATCACTCCAGCTATCAGAGTTGGTATCAGGACTGATATCACTATTGCTATCAGAATTGGTATCACTATTGCTATCATAATTGGTATCATAATTGGTATAACTTCTGCTATCAGAATTGGTATCACTCCAGCTATCAGAATTGGTATCACTATTGTTATCAGAATTGGTATCACTATTGCTATCAGAATTGGTATCATAATTGGTATAACTTCTGCTATCAGAATTGTTATCACTGTTGCTATCAGAATTGGTATCGTAATTGGTATCACTTCTGCTATCAGAATTGGTGTCACTATTGCTATCAGAATTGGTATCACTAATGCTATCAGAATTGGTATCATAATTGGTATCACTTCTATCAGAATTGGTATCACTATTGCTATCAGAATTGGTATCACTATTGCTATCAGAATTGGTATCATAATTGGTATCACTTCTGCTATCAGAATTGGTATCACTATTGCTATCAGAACTGGTATCACTATTGCTATCAGAATTGGTATCATAATTGGTATCACTTCTGCTATCAGAATTGGTATCACTCCAGCTATCAGAATTGGTATCACGACTGGTATCACTATTGCTATCAGAATTGGTATCACTATTACTATCAGAATTGGTATCATAATTGGTATTACTTCTGCTATCAGAATTGGTATCACTCCAGCTATCAGAATTGGTATCAGGACTGGTATCACTATTGCTATCAGAATTGGTATCATTATTGCTATCATAATTGGTATAACTTCTGCTATCAGAATTGGTATCACTCCAGCTATCAGAATTGGTATCATAATTGGTATTGCTATTGCTGTCAGAATTGGTATCACTATTGCTATCAGAATTGGTATCGTAATTGGTATCACTTCTGCTATCAGAATTGGTGTCACTATTGCTATCAGAATTGGTATCATAATTGGTACTACTTCTGCTATCAGAATTGGTATCACTCCAGCTATGAGAATTGGTATCAGGACTGGTATCACTATTGCTATCAGAATTGGTATCACTATTGCTATCATAATTGGTATAACTTCTGCTATCAGAATTGGTATCACTCCAGCTATCAGAATTGGTATCATAATTGGTATCACTATTGCTATCAGAATTGGTATCACTATTGCTATCAGAATTGGTATCATAATTGGTATAACTTCTATCAGAATTGGTATCACTCCAGCTATCAGAATTGGTATCATAATTGGTATCAATATTGCTATCAGAATTGGTATCACTATTGCTATCAGAATTGGTATCATAATTGGTATAACTTCTGCTATCAGAATTGGTATCACTCCAGCTATCAGAATTGGTATCATAATTGGTATCACTATTGCTATCAGAATTGGTATCACTATTGCTATCAGAATTGGTATCATAATTGGTATCACTTCTGCTATCAAATTGGCATCACTTCCGCCATCAGAATTGGCATCAGGATGAGCAACACTTCAGGTTCCATCTCCTGAATAACAAAAGTAACAACAATCAGGTTTCGGCGTCTGCGAAGGAAGTCGTTCCTTCCCGAACAACTTCTACACTTTACCCTTTGGGGCCTTTTCGGGCATCGTCTCCGCTCCCTTTAGCGAGACGGGCATCGGTCTGCTCTTTGCCCGAGGGTATTTCAGCATTCCGGGATTACTGGAACACCGAATGCCCCTTGGAAATGTCTGGGCATTGCCGTACACTGCCGTTGCATCGGCCTTCCTGTACGTTGCAGACAAACGTTATCGCTTAAAGACAGAAAGAGGAATAACATAAAGCGATAAATGTAAGAAAATGTGAATTAGAGATTGTTTGGAGAAGCACAGACTTCTGGGTAATCGCACGGCAGGACGGAGGGTCATTTTTAGCTATGTAAAAGTACCTGGGGTTGCCCGGACTGGAAGATTTCGTTGAAAAAATAATGCAATTTATGAGTAATGGGGTCTGAGTGACCAATCGGCAATCAGTTTATTGCAATTTGGATGTCTGTAAATTCTCAGCTTTCTGCCAACAGTTTGGGTACTTCTGTAGACTGGCACCTGTTCTGTGGAGTAACTCTTTGACCTTCAGTCATTTGTCCTCTTGCTTCGACCTTTTCCAGCCCAGATTCTTTATCATGACCTTGTTCTAATTGCGACCTCTGGTTTATCGACGCTTCGACCAATCCCTGCCATTGCCTGGAAGCACGACTCAATGACCTGAAACTTGTACCTCTGTTGAATAGACTTCTAAACAAGTCAGGTCAAGTCAGGTCATTGCAGGCTAAGTTTGGCTTTGTATGATGAAAGACGTCTGTACGAATGAATTGTTCCGTTTTGTTTGTTGCGATGTTCTTATTTTTGTTTGATTGTTTCGTTTCCTTATTAAGTTTTGTGCGTGTATGTTGTTTATGAATGCGTTGGTGTTCAATTAATCGTTGTTTTACCTTTTTTTTTGTTTTGTTTTTTATGTCAGGAAGGAAATAAACTAGGTTAAGGAAGGTCAGAGTTTCATTTAATAACCTCTAAAACTGTTCCCATCATACTGCCCCAATTGCGTACTGTAAAAAGCCCCTACAAGGTCAGCTTTAGTATCTAATAGGTCTTTAGACATTCTTTAACTCGTTCTTGTTTTAGTTTAATGCATCGTTTTCCTCTTGCGTGACCTTGAAAGGTGATGCCCAAGGTTGATTTATTTGGCGTTTTTATTTTGTAGTCTCTTAAAAAATTGAAAGGGCCTTCTCCCAAAAATTTGTCAGACTCCATCTTTTCATTTTTCAGTTTTAAATCCATTTTTGTTTGTGATTTTATCTTTAATGCTCCCTGTATTTACACAATTTCTTTGTTGCAGATATTCCGACTGTGCCGTCGGCGACCGGCACGACCTTATTGCACAGCTAAGGTCAGGCCGCGAAGGTCTTCCGGTGGTCTGCTCATCGTCAACTCAAAATCGACCCGTTGTCGTTGCGTAGAGGTTCTTATGGTCTAATTATTACGTCACTTTTAACAAACCCTTGAAGTTAATCGTACTTAATAAAGATAGTGAGGTCATGTGATGGTGTGACAGTCACTGTAACCTCACTAGGTGGAGTACCAGCATCTAGATTCCATCTAGAACTCTAGAAATCTCTTTGTTCATTTGTCTGTTAAACTCTGAAATGGTCTTTTTGTATGAGTCTGAGATGGTCTTATTGCATATATTGCCATTTCCAATGCAGGACCTTTTTCAAGTTCGAAATTGTCTGTGAAACTTAAATAAAGTGTTAAGTTACAATTGGCCTTGTAATTTTGTAGTTTTAAAGTGTTTTTGTAATTACTGTGTACTGTAATTTTTTAATGATTATTACGGTCATTTTTGTACGTTTCCGTTTTCCCATTATTTTAGAGTGTGGAAAGTTGCTTTTGCAAGTCAGTGATTGATGTTCGCTTGTTATAAATTGTCGCAATTGTAGGAATTGAGTTTTCAACTCAATGCCCACTGGGCATATCTTTATAAAGCCTTGTGATAAGTTGCAACTTTATTTGTAAATTATGCAAAATTATATAGCTGATGAAAATCTCAATTTGTAATCATCAATTAATGGTGTTGGAATGTTGTCAAATGTTCAGATTCATTTTTGCCTTCATTAAAAACCGGTTTCGATCTTAATCGGGGTAATTTTAATGGTTCTTTATATTGTCAAACCTTTACCATTTGTCTATTAATAATTTCTCCATCTATAATTATTTCTATAATTATTCTATAATTATTCTATGTAAAGCAAAGAATCTAAAAGGAAAATTCAATTTAGCATTTTATTACTGACAATTGTCTCATTAAGAGTTATGACATACTGCAATTCCAATTAGTAATTAAATCATTTTGAGTCCAGGATATGACAAATTTCATGGTAAGTTATGTCTGTCACTTAAGTGTGACGTATACAACTAAGGCCACTTGCACTTTTTAAAGTGTAATTGCGTGGTTTCAAGACTTGTCAGCAAACTATCAAGTATATATATACCATTTTACCTTTTAAAGTCATTAAGTGCTTGGTACATTTGTGTAGACATCTGTGTTCATAATCATTGAACACTCAAGGTGTGTTGATTTACCAGGGGTGTAAGTATATCTACACCTTACACACAAACCTTGACCATAAATATGAGTAAACTTACTAAGTTAAGTTTGTCAACTTTGAAAAACTTTCTTCATATATAGTAGTTATAGGGGATAGCTGTATACTGTGTTCAGAGCTAAAATGTCAAAATTTCCAAGAATAGTTTTACACCAAAATTGAACCACCAAAATTGAAGGTTCACTCAACAGGTTTCAAGCTATGCATGCGAAAACTTAGTTCTGATAAACTGCCAATATTTCACTTTCTGCAATACATGGGCCAATGAGCAAGGTGATTCAGACTTCTGTATTCAACTTCAGTAAAGTTTTTCCATCAACCTGTCACCTTTTTATTAACCTTTGTGAAAAGGTTTAAAAGTAAACTGATCAATTGGGCCATACACAATTTAATCACTTCAGGATCTCATCATTGATCCTTTAATCCTGTGGTAGATTTGTTTTCAGTTTGACAGATTGTTGACTCTTTGGATGAGAAATTGGTAAAAACAACAAAGGGTTTAAAAATAGAAGCAGTAATTTTAAACTATTTGTAATAAAATTACTTGTTACAAATATAATACATGTAATGTACTACAGTTCAAGTTACCTCAATACTTTTAGTTTGGCTGCATAAAATGAACAAAAAAAGCAATGGTTGAAAACAAAGTACATAAATTTAGTTATCTTTAAAGTTAAAGAGCAACAAAATCAATTAACTGGAAAATACAGAACATTTCAATTTGGGAGTACACTTAAGAGCCAGCAACTCTTACTAGCAAAATACAAAGGCTAAGAATAAAAGCAATCTTTAGAATTCATAGTTTCCACTTATAGACCAAAATCACAACATACAAGGCTGGAAGAAATCTGAAAATACCTTTGTAACACCAATAGCAAAAAAAAGATTGCAGTAAATTTACAAGGTTGGGAAATGGTTCCTTTAAAAATAGTTTGGGAACACTTCAAAACAGCAAAAAATGAAAATATACCAAGAGGTAATTACAAAATTCTCCAGATAAAGATTGTCAGGAGCTCCCTTCAATAATTGCATTATACCAGTGAAGTATCATGAAGCAGACATTGGCCATATTCCACCAGCACAGCCAAGCTTCAGCTATGAACAGCACTTGAAACAGCAGAAATCAGTACAGCAACACTTGAAAGCAGCAGAAAACAACACTTGAAACAGCAGATATCAGTACAGCAACACTCCAAAGCACAGCAGAAACCAGTCTTGTCACAGAGCTTCCATGAAACAGCAGAAATTGAGCTTCCAAGAGCTTTAACTTCCAGAGGGTAAGATGGCTTCTACCAGAGGACCCAGGCAGCAATCACAGGAGAACTGATTTCCTTAAATTTGTGGGTCCTTTTCTTCACCTCTGAACAATGGTCCCAAGGGCTGTGAAAAAGAATGGAGGAAGCTTTATAAAGCTTAGTTACACCATCACACCAATAGGTGGCGGGCCGGTCACAAGTGGCCCAACTCTTACCCTAAATTTAAGCAAAAAAAAAAGATGTCAGATTAAATCTAATTATTTTTAATGTTAATTATTTTTTAAGTTAAATTTAAAGTTAATTCATGGGTCAGTCATGAAATATATGAAATATACTTTAAATTTCCCCATATAAAAACAATTAGCATTTATTTGCTGCCTAATATACCTTTGCATTGATTTACAATGATCTTAAGAAGCCATTTTAAGAATATGTCTTTTATGCCAAATGACCTCTAGAGTATATTCACATAAATACAAATATCCCTTTTAATTAACTACTTCATAAATAAAGCTAAAGTCTCATTTAAAGTCATTTTAAAGCCCAGTGCCTTCTAATTCATTAACATGAACCTAAAAAAAAGATCGATTTAAAAGCCATCATGCAATAAAACCAGTTTCTTAGCTGTCAAAATTGACCTTGAAAACGTAAGGCTGTAGTGAATAGTGGTTCCAAAAATGTTCAAATTTATATTTGCAATTTGTTGATAAATACGTAATTTTCTTCATAAAATTTAATAAAATCCTTATTATAAATAAGTTTAAGCCTTAAAGACTTATTATATCGCCATTATAATGATCATAAGTGGTTTTTTATATATGAAACATGACCGAAATATTACGAAAAGTGCCAAATCTTGGGTGTCTAATGACACCTGCTGGAGCCTCCATAGAATAGGTTGAACATGTCGGCTATGAAACTGTAGTGACTCAAAGAATAATTGAAATAATATTTATATTTTGTCGATAAAATTGTAATTTTTATTCATAAAATAAAATATAAAATAATATATATGATATTTTATCTTTTAAAGAATAATCAAATTATCATTATAACTATTAAAAATGTCCAATACTTAAGAAGCATTACCAAAATGTTACGAAAACGCAATTAAAAGGGCTGTACTGTAAATCAAGTTGAAAAACAGAGACAAAATAGTCAATTTAACCAATATTATCATGTTAAAATCCACGAAATCCAATTATATAACAACTTTAATGTATATTCCATCGTTATGGGGGGAAATATTTCAATTAAGCGCCAGAAAAAGGCAAAAAATAACGATAAATAAACAGGGATCCGTGACGTCATCAAGAGGCCTTGGAAGGAAGAAGGTAAACAAAAGCCTTTTCACGTCTTAAAACGGCTTAATTTACCCCAATTAAGCCGATAATTATCCCGTAACTCAACACCCAGACTTTCTTTCAGTCATTAGGGACAGTTTCGCGTAGGAATCTCCTGAATTATGCGTTAAATTGAGCTTAAATCAGCAAGATTTGGGTCGACCTGAGTGGCCTGGCCTGTGCCATGTGGCATGTCCCATGACTCGAGGCCGGTCGTTTATTTAATGATTCAATCCTAATTAAGTCATTATCGTCATCCTAGGATGGTCTTTTTAGGGTAGGATAGCTTGATTAGGGTAGGATACTTGCTAATTAACATTTAAAGTCATGTTATGTCTGTGTAGTGATTTGAGCCTTAATTAGACATTAATTAATGGCTATTTGGGGGAACGCCTGACCTCCTCTGACCTGACCTGACCTGGGACGCTGCGGCTGCGCCCTGACCTGACTGAGAGGAGCTTGGCTGTAAAATTACTGTAGAAGGCGTTTCAGAATTTTTAAGACCTGACCTTGACCTGACCTGACCTTGGACGCTGTGCCATCACTCGGTTGTAACCTCTCGGCTGCAGACCAGGGGCTTTGAAGCCTAACCCAAAGTACGGGCACTCCCTGGGTTATGACGTTCCAAGGTTACGATGTTCCGAGGTTTCGACAATCCGAGGTTAAGACATTCCGAGGTTACGACATTCCGAGGTTTTGACGTTCTGAGGTTACGATGTTCTGAGGTTACGATGCTCTGAGGTTACGATGTTCCGAGGTTTCGACATTCCGAGGTTAAGACATTCCGAGGTTACGACATTCCGAGGTTTTGATGTTCTGAGGTTACGATGTTCTGAGGTTACGATGCTCTGAGGTTACGATGTTCCGAGGTTTCGACATTCCAAGGTTAAGACATTCCGAGGTTACGACATTCCGAGGTTTTGACGTTCTGAGGTTACGATGTTCTGAGGTTACGATGCTCTGAGGTTACGATGTTCCGAGGTTTCGACATTCCGAGGTTAAGACATTGCGAGGTTACGACATTCCGAGGTTTTGACGTTCTGAGGTTACGATGTTCTGAGGTTACGATGCTCTGAGGTTACGATGTTCCGAGGTTTCGACATTCTGAGGTTACGACATTCCGAGGTTACGACGTTCCGAGGTTACGACGTTCTGAGGTTTCGACGTTCCGAGGTTACGACGTTCCGATGTTATGATGTTCCGAGGTTTCGACGTTCCAAGGTTTCAGCTCTCCAAGGTTTCGACGTTCCGAGGTTTCCACGTTCCGAGGTTTTGACATTGCAAGGTTACAACGTTCCGAGGTTTCGACGTTCCGAGGTTCGATGTTCCGAGTATTCGACATTCCAAGGTCACGACGTTCCGAGGTTTCCACGTTCCGAGTTTACGACGCTATTCACCAGAAATAATTACCCGGTTTACGATGCATGTTCTGGGGTTACGACGCTGATTCGAAGGAAGAAATTTGGCTACAAAATGGCAGGATAATAAAAATGTGGAGTTTTTTTTTATGAAAAACTCAATAAAAATGGAGTTTGCATTGTTTTCAATGCACCCAAAGCATTAGAAGTAAGATTTTCTTTAAGGCTGCTCATCACACATCACACATGCAACGGTTGCAATACGCACCTCAAAGTAGATGTAAGTTTTGCATATTACCTGCCCGTAACATTAAACCCGAGGGTGTAGCTTCACAGCCCAGATCAGTCTTAACACCCAAGTGTATATTGAACACAGCTCTTCAGATTCATATACACCTTAGAGGTGTGTATTCAATGTATGCTCAGTAGGAGTATTAAGAGATGTCTCGGTTGCAAGGTCATACCCTCGGTTTTAATGTTACGGCAGGGCAATATACGCAACGTACAGCTGCTTTGACGTGCATATGGCAACAGCTGTGTCCTAACTGCACCCCTGGCTAGTTTGATTAGCAGTTTTAAAACTGTATATGTAAAGTGCCGTCAGTATTGCCATAAGCACGTCAACTATTTCCTGTATCAGTCTTTGAAAATAGGGTATCGTTTTGTGACCCTTGTAAGTTACAGTACAGTATTTTGTACAGAGGAAATGCTGTAAAATCACAGCATTTATTTCTGTATTTGCTTGGTCAGTTTTTTCAAGGACTTCATAATTCTCACATTATTACATTTTTATTTCTTTCGATCTCAGAAATTTGAACATTTCTTGTTTTTCCTTCTGTCGTAAATGATTACGGTTTGAATTGGCTTTTATTTTTTACATATTGCCCCTTCCTGAGTGGTATGCAAATTAAGTACAATGTACCGACATCTCTTGTACTCTTTTCAGAAAGGAATACAGTAATGTCTACTTCTGCAAACAAATTTGATAATTTCTTTCATATTTAAGGGAACATTTAGAGGGGATATATTCTAACTTTGCTTTCCTCAACCTAACCTAACAGAGGTTGAGAATCTTTGCAAGGGATACGAGACGTTGCTGGAAAAAATGAGAACCAGTGGGAGAATATTTTAGGTTGCAAAGTCAAAAGGCTGTGGTTTGTGTGCTTTGACAACTGAGTTTGATTTTCCAAAAAATAATTGACATTTTTTAGCTAAAAAGAAGGTTTTATGTTTGAAAATGTTTCTGGAATACTGTGTAGTATGTAAATGCTTTTAATGATTTACTTTTTTATTTATTTCATGATTTACATTTTTATTTATTAGTTTAATCATATATCTTCTGTATTTTCCAACAACTGATCTCTTCGTTCTGAATTTCCTATTACCTTCCGTAACCTCCCTCAAACGAACGCTGTAATATTTCTGGAAGCTTCTTGAATTCCACAATTCACATAGTATTTTAATCATTTATTTAATCATTTATATTTTTATTTATTAATTTAATCGTTTATCTTTTGTATTTTGTATTTCCTATTACCTTCTGTAACCTCTCTCAAGTGAACGCTGTAATTTATTTTGGAAGCTTCTTTTAATATCAATCAGTGGCGCCTTTTGTGGGCTTGTTCCTTATGACTAGGGGTCAGTCTTGTTAATAAAGGGAAGAGATTTGTTCAGAGTTTGCTTATTCTTTATTGTCATGTAGAAAATAAACACCTATGAAGCTAAATGTCTTAGGTAACTGAAATATTCCTCTGCATTTACAGCTTCAGCGAGTTTGATGGTGACGAAGACGTGTGGCAGAGAGTACGTCATTCAAGAACTGACTCTGCAAAAGCGGCTGAGCATTAACACAGTCACCGTCCATGTTTCCTGTAGAGTCAAGTCCTCGTTCCATCCACAGATCCTTCGTACAGACCACATGTCCTCAGGTAGATAGACAGTTATATTCTCAAGTTGTTTTAAACTTGCAGAAAGATTTGACTGTAGAGTGATGTTAATTGTGAGTTTCCTGCAGGAAATATTTCATCCTGCTCTTAAATCACTATTTCCGTTAATGTTGCCTCTTGTGGTAGTTTTAAATCATCCTGTCACTTTGAAATAGCATTTCAAACAGCTACTTTATTAGTACTAAATAGTTTCTGGTTGAGGAGAGTGGTGTCAGCAGTATGCCTCATGTAGTGTCTATTAGCCATTAGGAAATAATTCTAGACTTTCCTGTGAGCCCTCATAGATGCCACATTTTCCTGTCTCCCACTCTGCTGTTCACCTTCTTTAACTCCTTTCTTTCCCACTACCATCAAGAGAGGGCCTCCTTTGCTTCTTCCAAAATAGATATCTGGGTATCTTCAGTAGGATATGAGATTCTTGCTAACAAATATTGTGTTTTATTTGATGAAAAGTTCCGATTAATATGAAGTACAGGCTGTCCCTGGCTTACGACAGTGGTTCCGTTCTGATGCTGCGTCGTAGGCCGTGAATGGTTTTAACCCGAAGTATCGTTGAAAATCGTAAGAAAACCTTACTTTTCATCATTTGGGTGTCTTGTAAATGACGCAAACTGCATTTTTATTTTTTCATGAAAAAACCTCCAAATTTTGACCATTCTGACGTTTAGGTGCCATATTTCTTCCGTCGGCTCAGCGTCTTAAACCCAGAACATGCGTTGTAACCCGGGAAATAATTTCTGAACATACTTGAAGAGTGTCACAAGCTCGGAACATCTTGAGCCGAGCTTGCTGTAACCCGGGGATTGCCCGTGTTCTCTTGTTGAAAGTTTGTAAAACAAATTCGATGTCTGACACAAACTCAGACAGCCACGGGATTTGGTTCGAAGAGTTGCTTTTATGCAGAAGAATCTGTAACTTCAGGTGCCTGTAGGCGGGAGGGCCATCGAGTGCACCTCACACAGTGCACTGTAAGCATTTCTCAATGTTCTTTGCAGCATCCCTTCAGCCCCTAGCTGCAACCCCTTTAATTCCTTTTACTGTACCTCCATTCATAGTCTCTCTCTTCTAATGTACTTTCCTCAACCTTCACCTGACAATTGTTTCACAGAGCAGTTGTTAACCTTTCAAGCCTTTTCATTTTACTCAGTTTCCCCTTCCAGCGCTGAACGAACCAGTCGTAGGTCCCAGCACTTGGCCTCTTGCCCGAATTTTATACTCCATTCCTAGAAGCACTTTTAGTCAGCAGATTCATTTTCATGCTAAGAATCGCACGAGGACATTATGAGCGTTTTAATACGTTGGAGTGCCCCTCTTGACTTTGGCATGAAGGGACGTTGATGTTGATGAAGCGTCAGAATGAAGGTAGCTGTTCCTATCGATGATTTTTTTGTACCGTCTCTAAAATACATCTCTAAAGTGGCAGGCTTTATGAGATGATAAATCTGATGATAAGTTGCTGAGGTCGTGTTGGATTGTAGCATCCATTAAAAAAAAATGAAGGTCAGATTCAAGTAAAAGTTTTTCGGAAGAATATTTTCATAAACCGGACGTAAAGAGACAGTTTAGAAACGCTTGTATTTTGTAATGGGTGCCTTGTTGTTTGTTGGTATGAATGCCAAGGTTGCAATAACGTTACGTAACCCACATTTTTGGGCGTGTCTCAACACCCATCGCTTCGGTGGTCGTTTCCATTTGATGGTAAATATTTTTCCTTCATTTTTGTTACTTAATTGACTTTGCAACTTATTGGAAATCTAGAAAATGTTTGAGTGCAGGTTGTAAGTGAGGGTCTTGTTACTTATTCGTCTTTGTTACTCATCAGAAATATAGAAATGATTAAAGTGCAGTTTGTAATATTGTCGTTACTTAACGGACTTTGTTACTTATGAGAAAGACCAGACTCCCAAATCTGGTGTCAAGTTGAGGTGGTAATTATGCTTTCAGAAAAAGCGCTTGTGAATAGTCGTACGGTAATATTCAATCATTGCTTTGGTAAAGTCTCTGGGATTTATCTTTCCTTGCGCCATTAACCTTCTTTCTTTTTTCAGGTGAAACTTTGGCTACCATGGCCAACTTGAAGATGGTGAGGAGGAGGGTGAGAGAGAGAGTTACAGACCCCACTGCCCTATGGACGCTTTGCAGATGTTGCAAAGATGCGTATGTGCAAGGTGTGTGGTAAGACTTTTTGATTTTATGATTGTTGAAGTGAGGACTATTATCTGTACGAAGTTTTGTGGGCGCACTAAATGGACCAATTGAGGATTGAAGAAGCCCTTTGATAAGTCCCTCTGATTTGGGGGGGTAGCGTCGTCAGTGCACCTCACAGTGTGCACTGTAGGCATTGCTTAATAAGGTTCTTTGTTGCGAAGAGTTGCTTGCTATCTTGCTATCCACCTTCTCCTAACAATTGTTTCATAGTGCAACTGCAGAAGGTTATCCTATTCCTGTTATGCCTGTCAGACCTCTCTACTCTCAATTCCCCTTTCAGCACCGAATGTCCTCGTCGTAGGACCCAGCGCTTAGCCTCTGGCCTAAATTATGTACAACATTCCATTGCATTTACTGACAACAGGTCAATGTTTGGCTTACTCAGACTTGCGACAGAGTGGACGTAGATTGTATACACGTTTGAAGTCCCTCTCCAGTTCCGAGTTTTCAATTGCAGCGTCTGGAAATAGTTTTATTAGCTTAGTTTTGGGTGTCCAAATTGTGGTTTTCTTTCCAATTGTTGCAGTGAATTGATAGTACGGCAGCTGTACTTGACTCTCTTGGCCTGGTCATGTAGGAATCTGAAGCAAGTAACGTCCTGGAGATGGAGACTTCAAATTAATTATAGCCCCAGAAATATTAACATCGTCACTTCCAAGATCAAACAGCTTTTTTGTTTTCTTCATGGAACATTTGCTCAACAGCAGGGGAATCCTGTAGTTAACAACATCCATTTCTGTGGTAGCATATTTCAAATTTAGCTGAGCAGGTTAATAATTTTGATCGAAGGAGCCGTGACACTGTCAGTGGAAGTGTACGACAAGGACAACTCTCTAATGACAAGAGCCTTGCACTTGTAATTACTGAACTATCCATAGTTGGGGCACTCCATTCTGAATACAGTTTTAGAATGCCCAGAGTCCATAACAGGACATTCTTTTCTTGATTGCTTTCTTAGCGCCTGTAATTGGCAACTGTTTGCGTCATCTCCTGCATAAAATGTGCCCTGTGGTATCAAGAATTGCACATTGAGCATGACACAGACACCACCCTACTTGAAAACGAGTTACGTTCCAGACGGCCATTTGTAAGTTGGTTACTGTGCTCTTCATGCCTATTTAAGTGCACTATGTTATAAAATCAGTACATTGCTGTAGGGTTTTTCATCCTAAAACACAGTACACTGTACATAGACAGTACTGTATGTGCAGAATAGGGCATACAAGAAATTTTAGATTTCCGGTGGTAAAGGGGAGCACTCTGAATGCAATTTTAAATTGCGATCCTGTTTGTTTGTATCGAAGTGTTTGCAAGTTGAATGTTGGTAAGTAGGGCGGCGTCTGTATTTTATCGGCAGGTCCGAGGTGGGGAGGGGGCCGGTTCCGCCTCCCACCAAAGTTGAACGTGGGTGAGCTCTAGCAGAATATAGGGAAGCTATTTTAAACCATCTCACCCGTCTCCAAAAGATAGCTTCGCATTTTACGTCACTGAGAAACTTACTTGGATTATTCCCCTATGTAGGGAAGTGCCATCATTGCACCTCACGCGGTGCACTGTAGGCATCAAGACACATTTACACTGTCAGTGAATATCAAAGTGACCAAATTGATTTGTAATTAATTTTTCGTTCCTTTTGTTGTGTTTTGATAAATTGATGGGAATATCTGTTGCCAAAAATAACTTCCTATTGATCTCTGGAGTCATATTTAATTGCTTCAGGCTGTTTCGTGCCCATATTACCATTGCTCTTAAACCTTGGAATGTTTCATAGTCTTTACGTCATGATCTTTTCAAGTCTTGGGTCTAAGTTCACTTGCTTTGAGGAACATTCAAGCACAATTTCATTCAGAATGGGAACAACATTTTAGAACTGAGAAGGTCAGCTTTTAAAGACATTTAAGCGAGACCAATTCTCCTGCTTCTTCCAAGTTAACACCTGAGATTCTCCTCTGGTCTGAAATGTGGTTAATTATCTCATACATCACTCTGTCACGGGACGTTAGAATGTCACTTTGGATTCTTACTGCAGGTTGCTTTTTGTGCAAAATGGACAATTCTTGAATGGAGCATCTTGCTATGTTTTTTACTATTATTCAGAAAGATGAAGAACCCTATTTATAAATGAACAAGCTCACCGAGGGGGCCATTGACTTGAAATTCAAGCTTCCAAGGAATATTTTGGTGTATGTTCAAAAGAAGTAACAGCAGGTAATGGGAAGTAGTGGGAAATACAGAAAGGTCTCTGTTGAAATACAACTTATTTGCAGACTGTACCCTTTGCTGATTGACACTGCATGGAGTTTGCAGACCGTGCCTTTTGCTAATTGACACTGCTTGGAGTTTGCAGACTGTCCCCTCTGCTGATTGACACTGCTTGGAGGTTTGATTGTGTCGGCCCTCGTTATGTAGAAGTCGACTCATTCTGCTGTATTCCCTGGGGCTTTACAGTCTGCCTCCCAAGGGATGGCAAATTGCTTGTTGTGGGGGAGGAGCATTTCTTATAACCCTTAATAGCCAAGGACAAGGCAGAAACCTTCACACGGAGCTACTGTTTCAAAGACCTTGTGAAATTCTTGAACTCATGAATTCTGTCTTTTTTTTTTTCATAGCATCATGAAGCTATATTGCAAACACTGCAAGAATACAGTGCATTAAGGGATCTGGGTCTTGTCGTGCTGTTTTAATAATGTCGTGGGAATTCTTATGTCTTTTATTACATGTTTATGTAGTGGCTTTTATTTTTACATACATACAGGTGCTTGGTAGCTTTTTGTTTCAGACTTGTCAGTGTCTGTAATCTAATATTGCATCTCAAGTCTTTTAATAAGTATGGCTTGCTTTTCGTATCCTGCTAAAAGATATTTACTGAAGGTTTAGGACAGTTGACTGAAAACCTTGCTCAAATGATATCAGTTCCTGAATGGGGTCAGCAACTAGCAAATTCTCCAGGTTCCTTTTTTATGAGAGAAGTCACAGGCTCTCCAGAACCTCGTAACGTCACCATCATTTCTAGGCAGTGTGGAGAACTAAGTACAGGCAGTGCCTGGGGTACGTCGGGTTCCCATTCCGACGCCGCGCTGTAACCTGGAAAATGATGTAACCCGGAATGTCACAAGAAAAATGTATAAAAACGAGAAATAAAGTAATGAAAGCTTTACCTTTAATCCTCTGGGTTTACTGTACAGTAATTTACTTGCATTCTGATGTGGTATGCAACCAAAAACCTCCAAAGTTTGACTTTTATATTGTAGCTGTATTTATGTACTTTTACTGTTCTGTCGCAGCATAAGACGGCGACGTAACCTCGGAACGTCCGCTGTAACCTGGAACTGGTTTTTCTCTTAATATATTTGAAAAGCATCATAAACTCGGAGCAACGTAAAATTGCGACGTAACCTCGGAACATCCGCTGTAACCCAGAACTGATTTTTTCATTAATATATTTGAAAAGCGATGTAAGCTTGGAACCACGTAAGACGGCGACGTAAACCCGGAACAATGTAACCCGGGGACTTCCTGTATTCCACTTGTTGCTCTCTCACCTCCAGTGTGTGTTTTAAGGATGGAATCATTTGATGATGACACGATTTGCTTTCTGAGAATAATTGAAATCACTTGAACCATTGGGCTGAAAGTATCCGCTTGCAAATGCATTGTGTTTACGATGTCATGATATGTCTTCTAGATTTGGAGTTTAAATCAGTGTAGTTCTAGATTCAGAAGTGTGAAAGTGCTGCCTGCAGGAACCTAACAACACCTCATTGCATTTGTCATACTTTAGCTTTCCGTGGCTTCTTCCTTCTTTATAAGAGTGGCAGTTATGACTTGACCATCAACAGATGGTCTCTTGTTTGTCACTTTATGTAAGTTGTATTTCAACAGAGAACTTTCACATTCGCATTGACCCCTGATCCCCCTTTCCTGCCGAGAGCAAGATTCGATGAACACCAGAAGCACCAATGTGCAGGAAATGTCTCTCGCTGTTGAACTTCTCAGTTCCAGAGGTCCTGTATTCCTCACGCCATCTCCCTGAGGGTGTCGTGCAATTGGAACTTCGGAAGTTCAGGCGAAGATGCAATGCATTACTACCCTTATGCTATTCTCCTGGTATTTTAGTACATTTTTATCTATTTTTTTAATTTATTGATTTATTTTTTCTTTTCTGATAAGTGGGATCTCTTCTTTATCTATTTTCCTTTACCTCCTCTTACTTTGACCAGCGTTCATCTACTGAATTATAATAATAATAATAATAATAATAACAATAACAACAACAGAGGTGTGCGCAGTTCCTCGTCCAGTGAGAACGAGCTTTCTTTTGAGGTCGCCTGCAGTGTTGACATATGATGGTGCTTGGACCTTTCGGGTCGTATCTCCTCTGTGACATTGGGACACTGTGATTATACTGTGCGTTTCTGAAGTTGATTGGACAGTGTCTTATTGTTATTATTATTATTATTATTATTATTATTATTATTATTATTATTATTATTATAAATGCTATTATTATCATCATTATTATATTATTATTAAAAGTATTATTATTATTATTATTATTGTCATGAATACTACTATTACTAATATTATTATTTTATTATTTTTATTATTGTAAGTACTATTATTATTATATTATTATATATTATTATTATTATTATTATTATTATTATTATTATTATTATTATTATTATTAATATTATTATTATTATATTATTATTATTCTATACAAATTAAATGCAGCTGATGCAGCATTTCATTCAATAATACTGTTGTTATTATTATTATAATTATTATTATTATTATTATTATTATTATTATTATTATTATTAATATTAGTAGTAGTAGTAGTAGTATAAATGCTATGATTATTATTATTATTATTATTATTATTATTATTATTATTATTATTATTATTATTATTATTATTATTATTTCAGTTTTAGATTTCTTGACACCTTAATGAGTGTTTAGGATTTAGTGGGTGGTTAGTATATGAGAGTGTTTTCAGTATAGGGAATGTTTAGTGTGTGTTTAGTGTTTAGTAAGTCTTAGTGTTTAGTAAGTTTATAGTGTTGCATGGTTAGTGTTTACCCTTTAGTGTATAGTTTAGTGAATGTTTAGTCTTTAGAGTTTAGTGTTTAGTGATTGTCTATTGCATTGAGGGTTTAGTTTAGTGAGTGATTAGTGTTTAGCCTTTAGTTTAGTATTTAGTTTAGTGAATGTAAGTGTTTAGTGTTTATAGAGCGTTTAGTGTCGAATGTTTAGTGAGTCTCAGTGTTTGGTAAATGTTTAGTAAGTTCTTAGTGTTTAGAAAGTGTTTAGCCATTAGTTTAGTGAATGTTTAGTGAGTGCTTAGTGTTTAGTAAGTGTTTAGTGCTTAGTATGTTGTGTGTTAAGTGTTTAACTAATGTTTAGTGAGTGTGAATGCTTAGTTTTTTGTGAATGTGAACGTTTAGTTAATGTTTAGTTATTGGATAGCAAGTGTTTAGTTAATGTTTAGTTAGTGGATAGCAAGTGTTTAGTTAATGTTTAGTTAGTGGATAGCAAGTGTTTAGTTAGTGGATAGCAAGTGTTTAGTTAATGTTTAGTTAGTGGATAGCAAGTGTTTAGTTAATGTTTAGTCAGTGGATAGCAAGTGTTTAGTTAATGTTTAGTTAGTGGATAGCAAGTGTTCGGTTAATGCTTAGTTAGTGGATAGCAAGTGTTTAGTTAATGTTTAGTTAGTGGATAGCAAGTGTTTAGTTAATGTTTAGTTAGTGGATAGCAAGTGTTTAGTTAATGTTTAGTTAGTGGATAGCAAGTGTTTAGTTAATGTTTAGTTAGTGGATAGCAAGTGTTTAGTTAATGTTTAGTTAGTGGATAGCTAGTGTTAATGTTTAGTTAGTGGATAGCAAGTGTTTAGTTAATGCTTAGTTAGTGGATAGCAAGTGTTTAGCTAATGTTTAGTTAGTGCTTAGTGGGTGTTTAGTTTGTGTTTAACATTTAGTTAATGATTAGTTAGTGTGTAATGAATATTAATTGAATGTTTAGTTAGTGCTTAGCAAGTGTTTAGTTAATATTAGTGAGTGCTTAGTGGGTGTTTAGTGTGTGTTTAATATTTAGTTAATGTTTAGTGAGTGTTCAGTGAATGTTTAGTGAGTATGTGTTTAGTGAATGTTTAGTTAGTACTTAGCAAGTGTGTTTAGTAATGTTAAGTGAATGCTTAGTAAGTGTTTAGTTTGTCTTAAAAATTTAGTTAATGTCTAGTGAGTGCTTAGTGTATAGTGAATATTTAGTGCATGTTTAGCAAATGTTTAGTGAGTGCTTAGTGTATAGTAAATGTTTAGAGAGTATTTAGTGAGTGTTTAGCGAGTGTTTAGTATTTGGTGAGTGTTTAGTGACTATATTACTGCTTAGTGAGTGTTTAGTGGCTGTATGCAAAGAAGTCCTGTAATTTACAGGAACTGCTTACGCCAGACATTGCTTAGACACGAGACCAGGTGTTTAGACCTCGACCGGAATGGTTACGGTGCTTAGGTCAGCCTGTATTTGTAAGGTCATATCCTCTGTGAAAGTGGTCAAATAATAATAATAATGTACAGCTTTTGTTGCTTTTACTGTACCTCCTTTCATATTCTCTTTCTCCCACCTTACTTTCCTCAACCCTCTCTTAACAATTAATTCATAGAGCTTCTTCAACTCCTTTGAGGTCTTCCTGCTGTTACGCCTTGCAAACCTTTCACTCTCAATTTCCGTTTCAGCGCTGAATGACCTCACAGGTCCCAGTGCTTGGCCTTTGGCCTAAATTCTACATTCAACTCAAATCTTTCAGTGGAGTCCCTTGTGTAAAAACCCTTGATACAGGAAGACATTTTCAGCCAACCTTTCCTCCACAAAGCTCTGTCCGGCTATAGATCTTATCAATACGTTACCTATGGTCACTTTCCCCGTCGAACTTTCTCTTTTGCTTTCTTCCTTTTGCTCACGTCAATTTTGAATCCTAACCTCTGCATGCTCGGGAACTCAGCGTGTGCTATAGACACCCTTCGGAATCATTCTCCTACAAGCAATTATTCCTTTGACTCTACTGTACTTTCGTTCATCTAACTTTCCTCAACCCTTCCCTGACGATTGTTTCGTAGTGCTACGGAGAGGTTTTCCTCCTCCTGTTATGCCTCTCAGACCTTTCTATTCCTCTTGTTCCCCTCTCAGCTCTGACTGAGCTCATTGTAGGTCCCAGCGCTTGGCCTATGGCCTCGGTTTGATTTTCAATTCCATTCCAGGGAGTGACAGGCTTCGTGGAGTAATGCATCTGGAGTGGGTTTGACCCCCTGTTGGATTGGGGCATTGGAGCTTCTTCGGAAGTTTAAGCAGAGATGCAGTACGTTACTACCCTAATACTATTCTTGTTGCATTTGAGTACATTTTTATCTATTTATTCATTTATTGATTTATTTTTCTTTTTAATAAGTGAGATCTCTTCTTTCTGTATTTATAATAATAATAATAATAATAACAATAATAATAATGGTATTCGCCATTCCACGCTTTGTAGAATTTCTAAGACATCTTCATTATTGTTATTCAACCAACCAAATTTGTACTTAATATTATTGTTATTCAGCCAACCAAATTTGTACTTAATATTATTGTTATTCAACCAACCAAATTTGTACTGAATATTATTGTTATTCAGTACAGATTTGGTTGGTTGAATCTCTACCAGTGGTCACAGAAGCTATGATGGTGCCTTAAAAATCTTATTTGATATTGACTCATTTTAATTTGATTTCACAAACACGATACTTTTCGTTCTTGTGCAAATTATTCTGCAGTTTTTTATCGTGCTTTCTCAATCAATGTAGGTGACGGGATATCCAAAGGACTACCGTATTTTATTTATACTTTGTATTTTAATCATTTACTTCTATATTTATTAGTTTATTATCTATTTATCTTTTTTTATTTTCCAATAACTGATGTTATTACCTCCTGTAAATTCTTCCAAATGAACACTTTAATATTTTTTGGAAGCTTCTTGAATTTCAAGTCAATGGCCCCTGCGGGCTTATTCCATATGAATGGGGTTCATCTTCTGAATAATAATAATAATAATAATAATAATAATAATAATAATAATAATAATAATAATAAATATTCAAAATGATGAGTAGAATTTGGTCAAAGATTTCCTGGGGATGACGTCAATTGCAGTCGTTAGGGAATACTTTAGTCTGGTCCTTTACAAAGGCTGGAATATTACATGTGGATATCATATTATTATTATTATTATTATTATTATTATTATTATTATTATTATTATGACTGTATTTCATTCCTTTTACTGTACCTCTGTTCAGTTTCATAGTGCAACTGCGAGGCTTTTCCCCCTGTTACACCTTTCAAACCTTCGTACTGTCAGTTTCCGATTCAGCTCTGAATGACCCCATGGGTCCCAGTGCTTTGCCTGTGGCCTAAATTGTATATTCTTTCCTGTTTCTGTTTATTACTGAACATTAGTCACGTTGATGAAGTTATTTTTGCAGGCAGTTCAAACCATATTTTTTTAAATGAACCTTACCTCTCAATCATGTAACTTTTACTTCTGCGCCAATGGTAGTAAAAGCTATATAATGTAAAGGTTAAATATTTAAAAAATAAATACTAAGTTTTTATATAATTTTTTGTCTTTTCCAGGACTGGCATGAAAGGAAAGAAGAGAAGTGAAAATTGAATCCGGAATGATCCACAACTTTTACAGATGTATTCCAGAGTTCTGGGAGCTCCACTTACGACCCTTTGAAGATCGGAGACATGACTTCATACAGTAGTAATCTTGTACGTCATGTTTGTTCGGAGGTAAGGACCTCCCTGAACCTTGTGCAAGAAATCGTAAAAGGCTGCCTAAGATATAAGTAGAGTGTAGCTGTTTTTGTATGTGTAGCCTTACTCTTTCCATCTGGTTGAATCACATTCTCTGTTGATACAGTAAACTCCCCCCCCCCCCCCCCATATTCGCGGTCTCACGTTTCACGGACTCACCAATACATGAATTTCTCTGTGGAACGTACATTCACATTATTTGCGGAAAATTCGCCCATTTGCGGTATTTTTCACTGAGAAATGTTCACTAATTACTGTATTTTCATATCATTTTCATGAATAAATGCACTTTTTGTGATAAAACTATTGAAATACTCAGGTATAAGCATTTTTACAGGGTTTTTCTGGTGTTTCAGCTATCAAAATGGGCAATTCTGAGTGTTTTAAGTATTTGAGGATTTTAGCTATTTGCAGGGGGATGCGAATATGGGGTGGGTTCACTTTATACAGTATTAATTAAGGTACAGTACTGTGGAGTACACTACAATACAGTACATACTGTACTGTACTTCTGTGCAGTAAAAATATATTTTGTTATATATAGGTTTACCATGTAGTGTATGCACAGTGTACGAAGCGAATACTACTTCCTTGCTGCTTTGAAATTGTTGTGCTTCATAACCCTTGTACACTACAGTACATACTGTACTTACAGTAAAATGTTGGTGCGGCCATTTTTATGTATAGTATACTGTACAGTATACTATACACAATATACTGTACTGCCGTACAGTCCTGTATGCAACTAGAAAGGAGAGTATTTTATAAAACAATATAAAATGTATAAAAATGAAAAAAGTGAAGAATTCCTGACCTGATTTCAGTGATTTTGAAAGAACAAGTGTACTACAGTAGTACTGTACTCTACTGTGCAGATTGTACCATTATTCCAGATTCAGAAGATATGACTTTGTACCCTGCCAATGTCCACCAGGGAAGGAATTCTTCATTTTTGTTTACTGTACAGACTGTACTTTATTTTTAGGTGTACAATACTACAGTACTGTACACATTTTTTTAACTGTTACAAAAGACTTACAGTGCTGTAATGTACCATTTTTATCTTATTCTAGACTCCCAGCAAGATTCCTTTTTTTTTTTTTGGCATACTGTACATACTGCTGTACATATACATGGTATAGTATTTAACATAATTATCTTTTTACTACAGTACAGTATGTACTGTACTTTATTACTGTACATATACTGTGTACATTACTGTACTGCACAGTACTAATTTTAATATTTTATATGTACAGTAATAAAGTACAGTACATATTGTGCTGTAGCAAAAAGATAATTATGTTAAATACTGTACCATGTATATGGGAGTCTAGAATAAGATAAAAATGGTACAATACAGTACTGTAAGTGTTGTGTAACATTTAAAAAATGTGTACAGTCCTGTACACCTAAAAATGAAGCACAGTCTGTACAGTAAACAAAAATGAAGAATTCCTTCCCTGGTGGACATTGAGAGGGTACAAAGTCTTATCTTCTGAATCTGGAATAATGGTACAATCTGTACAGTAGAGTACAGTACTACTGTAGTACACTTGTTTTGTCTAAAATTTATAACTATATATAAAACCATTTAATCAAAAGAGGGTTCAGTTGACTCAAGAGGGAACCTTCAAAGGTTTCTTCAAGGGAATCTGGTTTGTCTGCAAACACGAGGCTCAATTCTGGAATGACAATAAAAAAATGAGGTTAGGCAACAGTACTACATAAATATATAGTAATGTAATGTACACTTTACAGTATAAAACAATTTACATGTGTACTGTACTGAGCTGTACAGTAAAACAATTAAAAAAAGATGATTCGTTATTAGTAGAGGTTGGTGGAGGTGATTCTACTACGTCAGGTGCAGTGGAATCAGGAAAGGACTTTTCTTCTGCAATAATAAAAATGATGCACTCTCTCCCTCCTCAAAGCCTGTAAAGTCCATCCCAAAATTTGGACGAGGCTTCTTCCAGCCCCCATTCAAATTGGGTTTCTGGACCTCGTTCCAAGAAGACTCAATGTTTTTTACAGCATCTAAAATCCTGTAGCCCTTCCAGACTCACTCGATGTCTGACTTGTCACTGCTATTTTCAGTGACCCTGAGGACATGGCAAAATGTCCTCAAGCCTTGAAGCTAGCAGTGACTCCCTGTAGTGTCTGGCGGAAGGCAGACTACCTTCGCTTCGGGATAAAGCTCACCCAGATTAGAAGGGTGACCAGGGGCATCGTCCAACACCAGCAGGACCTTGAATTCCAGACCCTTCTCCTCCAAATACTTCTTAACTGCTGCCTTTAAGTGATCATTGAACCATTCCTCGAAGAGAGCGACAGTGACCCAGGCTTTCTTGTCGGCCTTCCAAGTGACAGGGAGCTGAGGCTTGAAAATTCCCTCAAGTGTCCTTGGGTTTAAGCAAAGTCAGTCTCTCCTTACTGACTTTATGGCACGGCTACAAATGGTTCACTTTCACTACCTTCCCCTTTTTTCTGAACTACTGCCTCCTTGTACAACTGCCTGGCCTTCTGAATAATACCAAGGGTCGCTGGAACGTTCCGTTGGTTTTGGTCTTCGAGCCGGACCATCGATAACCTCTCCGTCTCCGCGAGGTTGGGGTTATGTTGCTTGCAGCACCATGAATAACGGCCATCATTGAAGCACCTTTCATGTGTTGTACAATTCATGCAGTCCCTGGTTTACGACGGGTTCCGTTCCTACGCCACATTGTAAGCCAAAAAATCGTCAAAAATCATAAAAAATCCTAAGAAAACCATACTTTTAATGCTTTGGGTGTATTGAAAATGATGTAAACTACATTTATATTGAGTTTTTCTTCCAAAAGAAACTCCAAATTTTGATTATTCTGCTGTCTTATAGCCATATTTCTTCCGTCGGATTGGCATGGTAAGCATCAAAACCCCAGGACATGTGTTGTAAACCGGGAAATAATTCCTAATGAATATATTTGAAGAGCATCGTAACCTCGGAACGTCGTAAGCCGGACAGGTTGTAACCCGGGGACTGCCTATTCCATACCCTCGACTATAGACTGAACACTAGTTCTGCTAAGTCCAAGGGCACGGCCGATTTCAGTGTTCGTCCCACCTGAAAGAAAAGCATTAGCTTAAGCGAGGCCGGTCATTTGTTATAAAAACTTAGGCTACATGCTGTGCCCCTAATCTGCATCCAGTACATACAGTACTGTGCTGTAGTAGTACACTGTACATTCAAAAGACTGACGTAAATATAATCTTTAATAGGGTAAAATATTGTCCATGACGCATTGATTGCTCAATTTGCACCTTTTCACTCCGTATTTAATTGGTCGAGCAACAAGGAAACGAAACATGAAGAAACCTTTCAAAAGATTGAAGTTTCACTAAAAAAGTGAGTTACCGTATCTGCCAACTGAAATGAAATACTGTGTACTGTACTGTACTGTACTGTATCGTAAGCATGTGAAGTCTTTGTGCAGTACTGTACGTACTGTGAATGCATATTTTTGGATGTGTGTCATGCATACTGTGCTGTACAGTATTTTCATTCGATATTTTTTTGGTTAAACCACAAGGAAATGAAACTTGAAGAAACCTTGGAGAAGACTGAAGTTTTAGTAACAAAGTGTATTACAGTAAACGCCCCGTATTTGCGGGGATGCCCCCCCCCCCAGCGAATAGCTAAAATCTGCGAATACTTAAAACACTTAGAACTGCCTATTTTGATAGTTTAAACTATTAAAATACCTGAGTATTTTAATAGTTTTATCACAAAAAGTGCCTTTATTAATGAAAATATGAAAATACAGTAATTAGTGAATATTTCTCAGTGAAAAGTACCGCAAATGGGCAAATTTTCAGCGAATAACGGGTAGATACGTTCCACAGAGAAATCTGTGAATCATGAGTCCGCGAATACGGGGGTTTACTGTATAATTATCTGCCAAATAATAATATATATAACCATGTGAAGTCTTTGCAAATGCATTTTTTGGAAGAGCGTCAGGCGGCGGCAGATATGCTAGCATGGCTGCCATACGTATTCATAGAACCAGCGCGACTGAACAACCTCTATTTTTCTTGATTGTGAATGGGCATACGTATTGCCTTTATATTATATTTATGTAGGAAACCAAAAATACAGTACAGTACGCTGTAATACATTTTTCATATAAATTATACACACAAAAGCGCGAAAACTTATAAAATACGGTAGGGCAAAACAGCGCTCAGGACACACCAATCGCTACCTAAATTTGCCAGCTAAATTTGCACATTTTCATTCGGTATTTACTTGGTCAAACCACAAGAAAATGAAATTTTGAGAAAGCTTGAAAAGATTGAAGTTTTATTAACAGAATGTTATAATTAACTGCCAAATTAATAATAAATGACCCTGTGAAGTATTTGTAAATGCATTTTTTGGTAGGGGGTCAGGCGCCATTGTCGCAAATGCTACCGCGTCATGGCCAGATATTTTACCCTAATATATAATAACTCTTTTATAAAAATGTGGAATTTAATTTGACTAAGCCTTTACTATGGTCTGCACAGTAGTTCTGTAAATTTTCAATGCCAGATTCGACGAACTTAAAAGTAAACCTCAGCCTGACGGCAATGGATGTCCAGGTCCGAACAGCCTTTTCCAGATCGCTTGACGATGTCATATTTCAGCTCCTTCGTTATAGGCTTCCTTTTCGTACTGGCACCTCCGTCGGATGCAGGATTCTGGCGTTTGGGACTCGTGATGGAATTGCAAAAGTCGACATTGCGGGAGTAGAGTTGGCGCTACCTATCTCGGCGAAAGGGACGCACAGATCGACGGAACCGGTCAAGTGTAGTTACAGTACGTTCGGAAACGAGTTCCCGTCTACTGCGAGGGGGGTCTCGTATGCAGCCAATAACCAGGTATTGGCGACGATAACTGGTTATCGGCCAAGTTAACCGGTTATCGGCGTCGATGACCGGACGGCACCGATAACCGGACATCAAGCCATTAAAAAACCAGTATTTTTTTTTTAATATTTTTGAAAACCGCCTTAAAACTGGATTGCCGCTAACCGAGTCCGCCGACAACCGGGGACTGCCTGTATTATTATTATTATTATTATAATAATATTCAGAAGATGCAGAAGAACCCTTTTCATATGGAACAACGCCACCACAAGAGCCACTGACATGAAATCCCAGAAGCTTCCGAAGAATATTCAAGTGCTCGTTATGAAGAAATAAGAGAGGGTAGAGGGAAGTAGAGAAACGAGAGATCTCGCTTATTAAAAAGGAAATAGATAAATGAATAGGTAAAAATGTATTCGGTCCCTCGCCCTCTTGGTGTAAGATTTACTTATTATCCTGTGGATTGATCCCCGGTTTCATTCGATAGCCATGTTTCTTCTGGGTGGTGAAAGTGGTGGTCAGTCGTCAGTCTCTCTCTCTCTCTCTCTCTCTCTCTCTCTCTCTCTCTCTCTCTCTCTCTCTCTCTCTCTCTCTCTCTCTCTCTCTCTCTCTCTCTCTCTCTCTCCCTGTTGTCTGAAGTATCCATTCTTTGGAGAGACAGCCTTAGTACTGTTTTACCATAGTACTTCGTACCATGGTACTGTAATACTTAGTACTATGGTGCTGTAGTACTTAGTATTATGGTACCATAGTATTTAGTACTTCATACTATGGTACCATAGTATTTAGTACTAAGTACTTAGTACTATGGTACTATAGTACTTAGTAATATGGTACCATAGTATTAATTACTTAGTACTATGGTACCGTAGTTAAGTTAAGTATATCTTAGTTTAACCAGACCACTCAGCTGATTAACAGCTCTCCTAGAGAGGGAGGGCTGGCCCGAAGGATTAGACTTATTTTACGGGGCTAAGAACCAACTGGTTACCTAGCAACGGGACCTACAGCTTATTGTGGAATCTGAACCACATTATACCGAGAAATGAATTTCTATCACCAGAAATAAATACCTCTAATTCTTCATTGGTCGGTCGGAGATTCGAACTCGGCCAGCAGAGTGCTAGCTAAGAACGGAACCCATTCGCCCAACGAGGAACTATGGTACCATAGTACTTAGTATCATGGTACCATAGTATTTGGTACTACCAGGTACCATAGTATTTAGTACTTAGTACTATGGTACCATAGTATATAATGCTTAGTGCTATGGTACCATGGTACTTAGTACTACGGTACCATAGTGTTTAGTACTTAGTACTGTGGTACCATAGTGTTTAGTACTTAGTACTATGGTGCTGAAGTACTCAGTACAATGGTACCTTAGCACTCAGTACTCAAACTATTATTATTATTATCATCTTTTTTACTATTATTATTGTCTTATTACTATTACTATTATTATTATTATTATTGATGTTGCTGTTATTTATTATTATTATTACTTGACCCAATGTCACAGAGAAAATGACCCTTGCTTTTCTTGCAAAAGCAATAGGTTGACCTAAGCACTCCAAGCATTGTGGTCAAGGTCAAGGCCTCCTAAGCATGAGTTGCTCTTGGATCTAAGCAGTGTCTGGCATACTAAATGGTTCCTGTCAATTATGAGACTTTCTTTGCATACAGTTGCTATATGTTAACTAAACAGTGATGTACACTCACTAAACACTTACATTCACAATACACTTACACTCACTAAACGCTAACACTCACTATACACTCACACTCACTATACACTCACACTCACTATACACTCACACTCACTAAACACTCAAAACTCACTGAATGCTAAACACTCACACTCACTAAACACACATCCTTACTATACACTCATACTAAACACACGCCCATACTATACACTCATACTAAACACATACCCTTACTATACACCCATACTAAACGCACACCCTTACTATACACTGACGCTCACTAAACACACACCCTTACTGTACACTCGCTCACTAAACGCACACCCTTACTATACATTCATACTAAACACTCACCCTTACTGTATGCTCACACTCACCAAACACTCACACTTACTATACACTCACACTTAATAACACTAAACACTCACTGAATACTCATCACTCACTAGGCACTCACAATACACTAAACGCTCACTAAATACTCACTGTACCCCAAACACTCAATAAACATTCACTAAACACTCAATCCTAAACACTCATTAAACACTAAACTCACTAAGCATTCACTTAGCACTCATTAACCACTAAATTCACTAAGCATTCACTAAGCGCTCACCATGCACTAAACATTCACTATGTACTCACTATACACTAAACACTCACTATACATTCACTAAGAAGCACTCACTATACACTAAACACTCACTAAGCCCTAAATGCTCATTAAACCCCTAAACACTCATTAAACACTAAACAGTTAATGAACATTCACTAACCACTCATTAAACATTCACTAAACACTCACACACTAAACATTCACTAAACACTAACATTCTCAAGACATTTACTAAACAATCACTAAACATTCACTGAATACTTACTGAACATTCGCTATACACTAACATTCACTAAACCCTAAACACTCACTAAACATTCACTGTACACTAATATTCACTAAACCCCAAACACCCACTAAACATTCACTATACACTAATATTTACTAAACCTTAAACACGCTCTAAACATTCACTGAATACTTACTAAACATTCACCAAACATTAACATTCAATAAACCCTAAACACTCACTAAACATTCACTGAATACTTACTAAACATTCACTATACACTAACATTTACTATACCCTAAACACCCACTAAACATTCACTATACACTAATATTTACTAAACCCTAAACACCCACTAAACATTCACTATACATTAACATTGACTAAACCCTAGACACAACTAAACATTCACTGAATACTTACTAAACATTCACTAAACACTAACATTCAATAAACCCTAAACACCCACTAAACATTCACTGAATACTTACTAAACATTCACCATACACTAACAGACACTAAACCTAAACATTCACTAAACATTAACATTCACTAAACCCTAAACACTCACTAAACATTCACTAAACGCTAAACACTCACTAAAAATCCACTGAATGCTGACACACTAAACATTCAATGATACTAATATCCACAAAACATTCACTAAACCCTAAACACTAACAAACATTCACTAACATTCACTAAACGCTAAACTAAACATTTACTAAACAGATCTGAAAAATAATATAAAATTAACAGAGGAATAATAATAATAATAATAATAATAATAATAATAATAATAATAATAATAATAATAATGTGATTGATTGTTATGTAATGAAAAACTTTGATGTTATTAAAAGTGATTTAGTCAATTAATTAATAATATAATCTAATAATTAAAAAATTAGTAATTATTAATTAAATAAATAATTAATAATAATTAATTACAAAGGTTTACAAATCTGTCAATTATACCTTTAATGAGAAACTGGCAGCCATTTTTAAGGTGTTATTTAATTATTTAATTAATTAGTTATTTAATTGTTATTTGTTTTGTAATTATATAATTAATGTTATTTAATTATTTCATTAAATATTTATTTAATTATTTTATTGTTTTCTTTGTTTACAGAGCAAGTTAGGTTGGCATGTGTTCATGTCTTGTGAATATGTTCAGTTATTATGATTATTATTATTATTATTATTATTATTATTATTATTATTATTATTATTATTCCTCTATTGATTTTTATATTATTTTTCAGGTCTCCTCCCATGCCCACACCCTACCTCGACCACAAGCACCATAATGGAGGCTGAAATCGACCCCAGATTCGGCAGATTTTAAAGCACAAGGAACCCACCAGTCCCCCAAATTCACAATTAAATGGCCCTCTTGCCTCCTCACCTGACAACCCACCCCATCATGACCCTCTTCTTAAAAGCCAGACATCCTCTTAAGGATTAGTTTCCCATGTCCTGGTTCCTGTCGACTCTTCTGTCCTCTACCTCTTCGGTAAGCAACCTGTAATGGACAGGGTACAAGTAGTTGCTTATTCATGTCTTGATTTATTCACCTGACTTCGCATTATCAAAAGTCCCTCTTCCTCCCCATTCCTGTCTGTACCCCTTCCCTTCCTAATCGTTCTGCTTCAACACCTCCCCAAGCACTCACATTCCATTCTATCTCTTCTTCCCCATTTATCCTACTTCCGACAATAATTACTGTACATCCCCATCGACTATAAGACCATGTTGCCATTCATACCTCTAGCCAGTTACAGTCCTCACAACACCACCGACCACTCTACCCATAAACCAAACCTCTTTTCTCATCCTTCTCGCTTTATTTTCCTAATTAATTTACCTCCTTTCCTCTCTTATCTCAGCCACTTTCTTTTTCATTAGACAGAGGGCTGATCCCAGGGTCTTTTGGTGTCCTTGTCCTTTTAAATACCCTGGTCCTATTTTTTGCAGGCAGAATTATTTCTAGTATTCTTCTTTCCGTCACCAATATATTCTTGTCTTAAGTCATCCAAATTGCCACCTTTATTTCAGATGCATCTACAATTTATTATGGCTTGTGAAGTCATAACTTTTATGGTAAGCCCTGGACATGGTGACGGATGTTGTAGTGGCTGTCGTTGCCGAGTGAGTGGTCACTGGAGTGGTGGAGAGATGAGGTGCCGGTCCCTCCAGTGACGTGCCAGGTAGGCCCAGGTGTAGCCAGGTTGAAGCCAAGTTCGTAGCCTGGCTATCCAGCCCGAGACCTGAAGCAAAAGTTGGGTTAGTTCGGGAAGCCTCTACCTGCTCTGGAGGAGGAAAAAACTCCCCTCCAGAACGGGAAGAGACCTCTGAGAGGATGTCCCGGTCCAACTCTCCCCACGCCCTTCCACAAGTGATGAAACGAAAGAGGAAGGGGAGGGGGAGTCCTCACCTGAGGGAGAGGGAGCAAGAAGGGGAAGCTTGCTGGGAGGGAGAAACGAACCCGACACATTCGCCACCAACGGAGTCGTCGGGGACGTTTCCCTCGGACGACTCCTTGGTAGGCTTACGACGTAACGTCTCCTCCCCTCAAACTTCATCCATTGCTCTGGGGACCAAGAGCAACACTCACTACAGGGAGCTTCGTGCGAACACACACGCCCCCTGCAAGATGGGCAGAGAGCGTGTGGGTCCGTGTCGACGCTAGATCGAAAAGAGTTACATTTCTTCCCTCCCACCCCGGGACATACATGCTGGGGATAGGAAGGCTTAGTTGGTTTGTCCATGATTCAAGATAAACAAAAAAAGTAAGATTTCCCACCAAACTGATGAAAAAAGAGCAGTCAGGCAGAGAGTGACGAAGAACAACGTCCGTTCGCTACGACGGCCGAAAGCAAATTGGAATGTTTACATCCGGGCAGGCGGTACTCCCGCCTCCCGGACAGTAGTTAACTGCCTAACCACCTTGTTTGAAGTTCAACAACCGTTTCCAGCCTACGCCTGAAAGTAATCCCTAATGTAAAGGACCTCAGGTTTGTATAGTTAGGGAAAATACAATTTACTTTTAAAAATTGTTATTTTAGCCCAGTGACAGCTTCACAGGTTTTCATGAAGACCTTGGCACCAGGGGCAGCCTAGGTACATTGTTTCAGTGTAAGACTGATCTGATATATATAGGCCCAAGTTGCCAGCAGAAGTTGCATTAATACTCTTATCGGTCAAAAGTCTGTTGCTTTCTCAATCCTATGAAAGCAGTAGAGTTGACTGAGTTTGGAGCATCAACGTGACTTATGGTTGTGGCTTATGTAACAACTGGGCCCACAAATCAGCTGAAGAAGGCACTGAAGTGACTTCCACCACTTCATGAAGGGGCTTCCCCATATGACATGCAACCTTTCAGAGTATTCCAGACTCTCATCAGTGTCCCTTATGAGATGCTTTGAAGGTCAGCCCTACCTTATCCATCTATGAAGACTGCTTTCTGCCAGTCACTGAGGTTCAGTGAGTAGACTCTTCTGTCAGTGCATTAGTAGAGGAAGAATGTCTCTAAGAATACAATATTCTAAGGCAGATCATCCTTCAAGCTTTTGCGGAGGTTTCAGAAGACGTGTCACCGTGCATGAGGTCGGGGACCTTTCAACTTCCAATAGCATTCAGGAGGAGCATTAAGATAATGGCTCCTCTAAATACAGTTACATGGAGATGCTGTAGCCTTTGTCAGTTTTTATCTTGGAGATGTTATGCATGAAGGAATGAGGTTGTATTCCTTGGGACCATTAGTTACGGTGGGATGGGTTTTGCAATCGGCATCAAAAGTACTGCACCCTCGTTCATTTCTCGTACATTCACAACAGACGTAGTCTTTCAAAGCGAGCTTCTCCTTCTCACATGATTGTTTGTTGGTTTCAGTGACTAATTTGAAACCATAAATACAGAATGCTTACAGTCCACTCAGGGTGTTCAACTACTTCCTGTGGACTGTGTTTTGGATCCAAGATGTACCCAGGTACTCCACTGATTCTGTCAGATCCTTGCAAAGGCTTGAACTATCAATTTCTTGGCCTCCCACTTAATTGCACTTCAGGCCTGTATGACTGATGGGTTTGTGGTGAAACAATTTTAGATTTTACAACAAAACTTTTGTTATAAACCCATTAATTAGTATGTGAAGTGCACTAATACCCTAGTTCTTGCCATTAATTAGTATGGAAGTGCATTACTGTAATCCTTATTTCTTGCAATTTTACATTGTTCCTTCATGAAATAACGAGGACAGTTTTCTGCATCATTTGTTTACAAGACTGGTGTTTTCATGTATAGGAACATTCAGACTGCAACTGATCGAAGGGTTTGTGTGAAAAAAATTGGAATTTTACAAAAACTTACAATTTTGCCAGAATTTTATTCTAACTCTTCCTAATATGCATTTGTTCACCATATACTGTACGCATTACATTCTTGTAATTGTATAGTAAGCAAGTGCAGATGGGTTTAAGCATCGTAGATTGTATATCGAACCTCAATGTTAAGTTCTTAGTTGTTGCTGAGGGCCTTCATCTGTCAGTAAATCCTTTAGTGGTTACATCATAAACAATGCACAGCAGACATTATTATTCTTTTTTTGCATTGTTCCTTCATTGTTAGCATATTCCTTGATGCCTTTTTCCACGTGCAATTTATAGTTTTATTCGCCGTTCAACTTCTTTAACTTTGCCTAGTTCCAATTTTCACGACTCGGTCACTTACTTCTGTTTGCATGAGGCCCAGGTTAAATCATTTTATTACATAAAACTCCCATTAACCTTTATCTCATGTAAAAATGATTTTCAGTGATTGCGATTCATTCATATCTATCTTTGAAATTCATTCATCCTCTTCCCCAGGTGAGCAAACTGCCGTACCCCTTTTCAAGAGTTCAGTACTTTGAGGCATCAGCGAGAGCCCCCGTGGGCAGAATGTTCGTGCCCGAGAAGCAGCATCAAAAGCTGACGATGCCGCCAGTCGTCACGAAAATGGGTACGGTCATCGAGCCCACGACGGAAGAGGAACTCCTCAAGAACAAGGATCTATATCTGGACAAACAGAAGCGGGAGGAGAGGCTGCTTGCCGAGAGAAAGAGGAAGAAGAAGTTGGGGAAGCTAAAAGACAGAAAAAAGTGTGAAACGAAGACATACGAACGACTGTGTGTAATGTTAAGTTTAGAATTATGTATTAAGGAAATGAAAAACTATATCTAGGAATAATAAAAAGGGATTCATCAACCTCTGTTCTCCCAAGAAAACCTTCTCGACAGCTGTGTCGTCTCTTTAAGTGTCTTCACTCCAAGACCAACCCTCTCGCAGGTAAAAACACTTTTGAGAATGAAACAGTGCCGCTAAAAATGACAATATCTTTCTTTTGAAAAAGGTAAATTAGGGCTTCTACTATAAACAGCACATATCAAAGGTATGATTCTCAATAATATAACATTTTTTCTGCATCAGTAACCAATGCCAATTACAAACCAGTGTACTACTATACTTTGAAGACTGACTGTTACATGAAAGGAAGAAGTATGCCTTAGTTTTACCAGACCACTGAGCTGATTAACAGCTCTCTTAGGACTGGCCCGAAGGATTAGACTTATTTTACGTGGCTAAGGACCAATTGGTTACTCAGCAACGGGACCTACAGCTTATTGTGGAATCCGAACCACATTATAGCGAGAAATGAATTTCTATCACCAGAAGTAAATTCCTCTACCTCTTCATCAGCCGGTCGGGGAATTGAACTCCAGCCCGTCGAGTGACAGTCCGCATCTCTACTGACTCACCCAACGAAGAGCTAACTGTTAAATGAACTTCCTGTCCTTTGCGGAGGCTATAATTTCAAAACGCTCGAACTGTATTCTGTTACTACCACAGTAACCTGGGAACGAAACGAATGAAAGTGTCTAACATTACCATTGAAAAATAGAAGAAAAATAATCCTGATATATATATTTATGTGTATCTACAGTACATATATAGTCTTGCTAATACCAGAGTCGTCAGCAGGTGGCAGGGAAGATTGCAAGCTCACCTTTGATTCCAACAAATGTAGAAGACAATCGTTTCTTCACTCCAAATCTAAATTTTAATTTTCAGTGTACAGTATTGGACTCTGATTATAATTACACCACAGTTCACTCGACATTTTAATGCTATCACTTCCGAAGAGAATACCTTCAATGGATTATTATATTTTAGTAACTAAAACTGATACCAATTGCTCAGTGGATACTCATACGATCGTAAAAGTTACTTGAACTGTAAGTGGCGAAAAACCTTTGGAAGACTTCTTCAGTAAGACTACAGGGGGAACTTAACTAGCATTTGAAAATAAGGCGTATTCTACGAAAAAAAAGGAGGCAATTGAAAAAAAATGCTGAACATAACACTTCCAGCACCAAGTAACACAAAGGATTACAATGAAAGGAAAAAATCGATACAAAAGATTAATGATGCAATTATATAAATCATATACAGTATATATATATGTGTACAGTAAACCCCCCGTATTCGCGTTCTCATGGTTCACGGACTCACGCATTCACGGGTTTCTCTGTGGAACATATCTAGCCATCATCCGCGGAAAATTCACCCATTCACGGTATTTTTCACAGAAATATTCACTAATTACTGTATTTTCATATAATTTTCATGAATAAATGCACTTTTTGTGATAAAACTATTAAAATACTCAGGTATAAGCATTTTTACAGGGTTTTTCTTGGTTTAAGCTATCAAAATGGGCAGTTCTAAGTATTTTTAGAGGGGGTTTTAAGCATTCGCGGATTTGACCTATTCGCGGGGGCCGGGTGTGGGACACATCCCCCTGCGATTACGGGGGGTTCACTGTATAGACTGTAACCTAAGTATAAAATGCTTTCATGTATACATCATTTCTGCCATGTGAGACATTTTCTTTGGGAGGTACAGAAAATTATGTAGGTACGCAGCCAACTCGTCCATCGTGACGTCCTCATAGTCCGGGCTGCAGGCCCGCTGTGAGCACGAGCGGTAGACGGCAGTTTCCGAGTTCTCCGACAGCGACAGACTCTTCAGATCTGGCAGCTCGCCTTCCAGCAGCTGTCTCCGGCACCTTTGCTTGTACAGGGCCCTCTGGACTTGGGCTGCCCGCGGTGCTTACATCCATGGGGCGAGAACTAGAGCTTCTTGGTCGGAACACTACTTCTAATATCACTACAAAGGTTTCTACTCTGCGACACGCTCGCAAAGTCTTCCGACACCGTCTTTTTGTTAAGGGACTCGAACACACACGACTTAGGAACTTCGAAAGTACTCGGAGAATTTTTCCCTCTCTTCAAAGAAGAAACATCATTAAGCAAACTGGAGACCTTGCACGTTTCGGAGACCCTCTTGCCCTTGGGCAAATCCTTGCCACCGCAAGCATCTTTGGAAGAACTAACTAAACTGGGTACGACTCCGGAGGAACTCCCGCTCCGCACTTCCAAGCCGTACTTGACTTCTATTAAGTGGCAGTTAGCCCAAATTATGGCGTTGTTAAAGAAAGTTCCTTCCGCTCCCAAGACTGCTCAGGGGTGTTATCCTGTCCCTGGTCTCCATTGCATAGAAAAATGACAAACGTGCCTAATACGGGGAAATCATTTGGGCACCAGTACAGAGACACAGTGGAACCTTGGTTCAAATATGCCTCCCTTCTCAAACAATTCTGCTCTCAAATATACTGAGTAAAACAAAAAAGGGGCCCCACTGTCGAACATATCTTCTCCTCTGAAACAACTAATGGCAGTTTGATGGAATGTATACCACGGTTCGGAACCTGTACGAGACGTGTCCCTCTTTCGTGCTTGCTGATAGGAAGGGCGAGTGGGGCAGTTTACCTGTGGCTCTTTTTCGGTGCATAATTATGCTCAAATTCGTTGTAAATGTTCACGTTTCTCTGGTGTTTTTTAATATGCTGTCATCATTATAATGTGCTGTGCCTTATAAATAAGGTCCCCTGAGGTGGAAGAAGGGGAGTGATAGCAGCAGACCAAAAATAAAAGTGGTAAGAGCCACAATTGAGGTGAAAATACCTTACAGCAAAACACGAGTGAGGTTCACGTGTCTGATCTTGCTATGTGTCTGGTATGCCAAAGCCTACAATCTGCATCACACTAAAAAATAGAGGCTATCAGAGGAGTTGATGTTGCAAAAGGGGTCAAAGTACTTGAAAAACAAAGACCATACACAACTGAGGAGGTAGAAAAATTGTTGTTGACCTGGATAAACAAAAAATAGCTGGCTGATGATAGTATTTCTGGGGACACCTTCAATGAAAAAGCAAAGCGGCTGCACGCTGACATCGCAAACAAACCCTGGAACAAGTGCTGATGCAAGGTAGTGATGCCTTCAAGGCTAGTACAGGGTGCTTTGGAGAATTTAACGAGAAAAGTGACACACTAGTGCAGTCAGGCATTGGGGGGCTGCCAGTTCTAACAAAAATGCCATAGATAAATTTGTTAGCAAAATTTAAGGAGTACGTACAGAAAATGCCAAAGAGGACCTACGTCATTCACAAAATACTGCCAGAACACAAGTCAAAGAAGGACAGGCGAACTTTATTGTCGTATGCGAATACAATTAGGGACTTTAAAATTAAGCCTTTGCTTGTATATCGCTCCAAAAACCAGACAAAAAATAAGGGAAGCAGTTGGTAACGGCACTTTCAAATGTGTACCTCTTTTAAGAATGAAATGGCCGTAGGTTTAAAAATGCACATTGCAATACTGGGTGCCGGCCCTCAAGTCATGGAAGCATTAAAGGCCTTCCCTTTTTGTAACTGCAATTACTGTTAAAACATTTGGTAGGTAAACCACCACCATCACAGTAACTGTAACACCTTTGCACTAGAAATTTTCTGAAATTCAGGTCTTTGTCTACTGTGTAAATACAAAAATATCCTTTGATAATCTCTCAATGGTGGATCAAGTAGGAAGAATTTCTTGGGCTATTGGTAAACTAAAGTATCCCTTTTGGCAACAAGGTAAAACCTATGCATACCTAAGGTTTATATGACTCTATACAGCTGAGAAATTGGCACTCACAGGAAATGGAGGAGATTTTGCAAAAGTGAGAATGTCCAATGCTAAGGTTTAGAGGAAGCTGTGTTGAGGAAGGGGTATTCAGCAGACAGAGAGAAAAAAAAAAACAGAGATGGTTTGGATCTGTAACAAGAAGAGATAAGGAAGAGTTGGCCAGAAAAGGTGTAGATATGGAAACGGCACAACAAAGGTCAGTAAGGAGGCCCTCGAAATCATAGGAAAAGGTGAAGTTAGTGACCTGACCAAATGGAAATTTAGGCGTAATGTGCAACTGACTAAGGAGAGAGGAGAGAATTCATTTCATATGTAACGAGGAATATTATGTTTTATCTCCTGGTATTGCGACCCTATCGTATATGCGAATTATTTGCTTATCTCTAAAGTTTCACAGCAATAGCAACCCATGCCAGTATCATCTGTAATGAAATTGTGATGTGACACTCCAAATTTTAAAATGTAGGCTATAACTAAGTGTCTTTGGACAGGATGTTGGTGAAACAGACACCCACCGAGCCACAGCCAGGCCCAAAAAGTTCGTTACCTCATGTTTCCATGAAAAAGGACTACCCTTCCGAACTAACCCAATCCTCACCGTCTTCCACACGCCAAAAAGTCCTCGATAAAGGTACTGTGACGTTAACTATTCATTATTCTATTCGTTCGTCTTTCATATTTTTCATTGTTTTGTAAAACTATTGTTATTCTGTATAAAATGTATTTTTGTTAATATTTTTAGGGGTATGAAACGGATTAACTGGAGTTTGCTCCACTTTATGAATAACTGATTCATGATATATTTTGGAAATGGTAATAGTATAAATATTTGGCTAGGCCTACTTAAGTATACTGACTGAAGCAGTATGATACTACGATACTTCAATTCCTAGAAAGTCAGCTGTCATAATTCCCATCCATATATGGGCCAAGTGAATAAGCTGTGTATTTACCAAGAAAATAAGAAAGTTTGCATAATTTTTTAAAGGCTATTGTTAATTTTGTTGGCGTTCCACTTCAAGTTCTTGCAATATTGAAAAGCTCTCGTGCAAGTTTTTTAAGCTTTCCTGTCATGTAATAAATGCACAGTGTTTTCACCCACTAAAAAATGTAAAAAACTTATGAATTCTGACTCAAACTCGATTTTAAAACCCAATATTTTGAAAAGATGGCTGCCTTATTTGCAAGAATAGCAGACTAGTAAGTTGCAGGCATCCGAAGTCAGGTTAGGTTAGGTTATACCCCTTTGACAGGACTTGTAATACTTTGTCCTTTATAATAATTGTGACTGATGCTAGGAAAGGTCATTTATGCACTTCAGACCATTCCAGTGGATGTAGTTTACTCAGTTCTGGTTCTTCCCTGAATAAGATGGTTTCACATTGGGATTCCCCATGGTTTAGACAGTTGGGAAAGACAAAATCAAGTGGTTTGCACCAAAAAGAACGGCCACAGATGCAAAAATGATGCAGAGAAACAGACAAATATGTATATTAGGCTATTAATTAAAGTATTATAATATTACCACGATTTAAAGTGAGGAAAATATGTATATACCTAAGATTGTAATATTAATTTGAGTAAAAAAATCATGCTGTAGGCCTCTAATTCTCTCTGCCAGTGAATTATGAATATGAATTGTGGATCATTTCACATCAGGCCCAGTTTGCCTACTGAACAAAGCTAAGCTTTGTCTTACCTGCTTTATAAATTATCTCTTGCAATTGCAAATTTGGATTAGCGATAGTTAGATCTAGCTTTGGGCAGTTTTTTAAATTTAGGCCTGGCCATTAATAAGGAGAGAGATAGAGAGAGAGAATTCTTGCAATTGCAAATTAGGCATAGCCTTGGTCAGACCTAGCCTATTATTTCAATTTATATAAGAGAGATAAAGAGAGAGAGAGCGAGCTCCAGATTGTCCTAGCTTGTTACGGCAGTTTTATAATTTAGGCCTGGCCAGAAAAAGGAGAGAGAGAGAGAGAGAGAGAGAGACAGAGGGAGAGAGAGAGAATGAAAGGTGTAGGGTCAAAGTCAAATTCTTTATTCCATTAAAAATGGCTATTACATAATTTTACTCTTTCTTGAGTAACACAGGTCTATTCATAGTTTTATAAAGAGTTTTAGATAATAAACAGTATTCATTATCACAGGACCTGCAACTAGTATACAGGTGACATATTGCAATACAATATCACTGATATCAATAAAAACGGAAATGCAATAAAAATTTTCGACTCTATGCAACAGAAATGCAGTAAGATAAACAACATACAATAATATAGGCATAAAATGAATACGATCCTTAAAAACAATCAAGTGAAAACTTTCAAATCAGTAAAATAATAAATTAGCTAATTCTCATAAAAGATAAAGTAAACAGAGTTTACAACCAAAGATAAAATTTCACAACTTTTATTCGGTATAGAAGAGAATACTTCTAAAGCTCCTAAGACTTATGACAGTGATGAGAACCTAAGGTTAAAAATGAAGAGTTTCTCATTTTTGGAGTAAGTGTGCAATCAAATGAGATTTAAAAGAAAATATGGTTTCGCGCTGCTTGATATTGGCAGGCAGACGGTTCCAGAACATGGGACCACACACACCTAGACACCTCGCTCCCGTATCGGTGAAGTTTCTCGGAACAGATAAGTGATCCTGGTCCCTCCTGTTAATGTTCTCAGTACGATTCTGGCCTACCGTTGGCAAGGAAAAGAGCCATTCTGGCAGAAGTTTATTTCTGATTTTGTAAATCAAGAGGCATATATCGTAAAAGTACTTCTGCTCCATTTGCAGCCAATTCAGTTTTTCAAATATTGGAGTAACATGGTCATGTTTTCGGGCACCTCCAACGACGACCTTTGCGGCAAAATTTTGTATTTTCTTGACCCTTTCCAACTGGGTTTTATTGGTCGAACCCCAGACCCGCAAACAGTAGTTCAGAACACTCAGTACCAACAACTGTACCACCATGACTCGACAGTCTGGCTCAAATCTATCACTCACTCTGTTAAGATATAACAGGATGCCAGTTACCTTTTTGCGTAGTTTGTCAATATGTGCATTAAAAGTCATGCTACAATCCATGAAAACTCCCAGGTTTTTAACTGTGTGTGACGGAACAAGTGTCACATTACTGAATTTTATGTTCATGTTCTCCGGGATGCGAGAGATATACTGTCTTGATCCAAAGAAAATGACCTGGGTCTTGCCTTCGTTAAGTAATAGGCCGTTACTATTAAAATAATATTTTGCAATAGCCAATATATTTTCGGCTCTCTTTATCAAATCATCGAGCTTTTTCAAGTCCCCAGTCAGCAAAATCTGTGTATCGTCAGCATAAATAACAAGAAGTCCATCCCGTATATGTTGTGGTAGATCATTGATATAGATCAAAAACAGCAATGGGCCCAAAATCGACCCCTGGGGTACACCAAAAGATATCTCCTCAGGAGAGGATAGGATTGATCCAACACGAACAGATTGGAAGCGATTGCTCACATAATTTTCGAACCAAAAAGAGTCGACATTGACTTTAGCTAATTTATTTATTAGAATCTGATGATTAACGCTGTCAAGCGCTTTGGATAGATCCAATAATAACAGGAGAGATAATTCCTTATTTTCTATATTTTCATATATTTTATTGGTAACTGTATGTAATGCAGTTCCTGTTGAAAGATTGGGTCTAAAACCATGTTGCTCGTTAACTAGTAAATTATTTGAGTCAAGGTAAGACATCAGTTGAGTGGCAATTATTTTCTCGAGTATTTTTGAGATGACAGGCAACAGAGATATTGGTCTATAATTTCCAACGTTTTAAGTGTCTCCACTTTTGTAAACGGGAACTACGTAAGGATGTTTCCAAAGGTCAGGGTAGTTACCTGTAACAATTGAGGTGTTGACAATAACAAGAATGTAGAATATTGTAACGGGCAGAGAGTCAATTAAAAATCGAAACGGAATTCCATCAGAACCACAAGAGTTTTTGGGTTTCAGATGTTTTATTACAAGAATCAGAGGGTCCATATCGACTGGCCGAGGTCGGAATTTATTTATTGTAAATAATGATGTAGAGGGCTGATCATAATGGAGTTGATTGTTATTGCAGATATTTTCTTGTGATCTGGCATACGTTTCCCTTCCTATATTGGCAAAATATTGATTAAAATCATCTGCTCTCTTCTGAGCATCAATGTCTGTGGTTTCAAGTGATCCCCCAGGAGGAGACTTTTTGTTAGGAGGTATTATTTTATTGATGACATTCCATGTTCCCCTCATATTACCCTTACATTTGGAGAATTCTTCCTTGTAATAGTTTTTCTTCTTATTAGACAGCATTGTCTTAACGTGTTTCTTTTCCCTTTTGTAACTACTTTCAACATTTAGGTCTTGTCTATTTATTTTAAGTTCCTTTAGTATATTGTAACTAGATCTCATTGCATCTTTAATTTCGGTGTCGATCCAAGGAGCAGGCGGGTGTCTCATTACCTTCGTAATAAAAGGAGCACAGACGTCCAAACATTTCACAAAAGTAACGTTAAAAATATGGACCTGATAGTGTACATCATCAGTAAATAAAATTGTATTTAAGGAGCAGCAGTCATTTAAGAGAAGTTCACAGAGGTAATTCTGCGAATAATTCTTGAGACAACGAAATGTCTTAACAGTTGGATGGCGCTTTTCTTTTCTGATATTTATATTTGTAGTTAAAAGTTCATGATCACCAACTGAACAAGGCAAGACATCAGAATGTACAACGAAATTGGTAATAATTAGATCCAAGAGAGTTGAGGAGGTCTTTGTAATACGAGTTGATTTTCTTGCCAATTGGCTCAAGTGGAGGGTTTTAAT
>JANJGK010003288.1:0-2500 GCA_039081455.1 Macrobrachium rosenbergii | reverse complement strand
GACAGAAAAATGTTGCACGATGCATTGTGCAATCGGAAGCGGAAAACATTGGAAATCAGTGCATTCTGCAATGTTCCAATTTGCATAGGAAGTGTTTTTTTTTACTCCGTAATGATGCAGTTTGAGCGTGTTATTTATTTGGCATTTTCGAATTGCATTGTCCACATTTCTGTAATAATTTGGTTGTGAGGGATTATCATTTTTGTGTAGGTAATTGTAAATTGGAAATTGTTTATTACATACACACACACGAGCACACACATTCTGTTATGCACAAGAACCCTTATGTATATATGTATATATAATATGTATATATATTCATATACAGGGTGCGGCATAAGTTACGCCCTTTGTTTAAGTGGAACAAAATTAAAGCCTTTTTGATTATCCTTTATTTTTTCGAACATGAATGTATTGCCCCCTCTTCTCGTTCCCGGTTGGTTCTCGGCACAAAATTTCTCTCCTTGTTTGTTCCTCCTGCCCTTTTCCTAGCCTATACTAGGTTAGGTCCCTATTAGGCTGTGCCTAGGCAGGAGTCGGGCATCGAGGCTTGGTCGCTCCCCTCTCCTAGTAGTAGGCCACCCTCCTATCACAGTTCCCATAGACCCAGTTCATTCTTGGAGTGGTGTAGTGCAGTTGAGCGGGTTATATGTTTCCCCCGTCTCCTGTTTCGTAGCCTACCATTCTCCCCTACTCCACCCACTCCCCCCCCCACCCTTCCAGCTTTGCTCTACTCGTGCGGGTGACGCTAGATGGCGTTTTCTCCGAGTTCAGGGACTTCTCTATTTGGTAGAGGGATTCGCTCCCTCCCATACAGTCCCTCGCATCGCTGTGTTGGGTTAGTGATTCGTTCACTCGTAGCTCGAACGTGTTCGAACACTTTATCCCGCACTCCTCCCGCCCCGTCGGGCTACTCGGCTGGGTTATTATTTTTGCTCCGGTTTATGTTAAAGATACGAGCATCTGGCCCACCTTGTTTCTCTGGCGGGGTAGTAGTGAAGAGGGATTTATTTATTTATATAAGGGGAGCGGATCCCTCCGGTCTCCGGAGAATTTCTATTTACCGTCATTAGTTTATGTTATTACATGATATATGTATTTAAATATAAATATTTTTGTTATCTTCGGAGTACTCTCCTTAGTTTTACACGTGAGTCCAGTTCTACGCCCGGGGGTTCCGCCGTTAAATTTACAGGCAGCCCCTGCGGCGAGTTCCTGTTGTCTCATTCCTTCCATTACCCGGAGTATTCCGGGGTCTGGAAGTCTTGCCTGCCACTCTGTGTATTTTAGAGCTTATTGGCCTAGTTTATTAAAAGGTATTTCTTCTCCACCGGAGTATTCCGGCTGCAGTTGAAATTCCCGGCCTTGCCAGCCTTAGATTGCTTAGAGTGGTAGGTTCATGTTCGTTTTCCACTTACAGACTGCTCGCTGTGAGGAGCCGGGGTGTACTGCGTCACTGCAACAACCTTATGGTCACGTAGTGTGCCGGACCCACGCTGGTTGCGCGGTCCGGCTCGACGACCTGGTAGTCTGGCACCCCGATGGTTGTGAGGTTTGTTTCGCCTTGTGCGCAACCATCCAGGATGAGTCGGTAAGTGACAATCTTCCTCCGTTTTATGCTCCTCATTTTGAATTTTGTTTATGTGGTTTCCGGACTGTTTTTTCACCCTTAGCTAATTGTTGGCTTTCTTTCAGGCGGACGAGTCCTCTAAGAAGTCGGCCTTGGAATCTCTCCGGGCCTGGGTGGCTGGGTTTGGAAGGAACGTTCCGTCGGGGAAGCCCTACGTCCTCGACGCGAAGTTGAGGGACCTGCTCTACCCCGGCGCACGAGTGGCGGCCGCAGTGCCAGAAGATCTTGCCACCCCTATCATCCAGCAGATCCGGGATGCGACCCAGCCACCCCAAGTGGATATTCTTTACTCAGAAGTTTCAGAGGACGTCGCCGCCTTGAACTTAGACCTCGAACCCATGGCTACTGAGCAGGACCAGGGGGTAAGTAGCGAGGTAGGTGAGGTTGTTGGGGCGGGCGCCCTTTTTGATTCCCCAGCTTCTTCAATATCTTCCTTTTCAGGTTTTGGGAAGTCTTCCTCCTTGGGTGATAGGGCTCCATCAGCTATCCCCAAGTTGAAGTTGAAGACTTCATGGAAGGCGAAGGGCTATAAGTCCTCGTCCTCCAAGAAAGCATCGCCTTTCCCCCCGTCGAAGGCTAAGGTCTCAGCACCTGTAGCCTCCGGGAGCAAGTCTAGTTCCTCCGGCAAAGGCGCAAGTAAGAGGGCAACAAGATCAAGCCCTCCTCGCCAACCTGCCTTTGACGCGGAGACCTTTGCGAAAGAAATGTTCCAAAGATTCTCCGAGGACTTCAATGACAAGTTTAATCAAATATCCGAAAAGTTTGCCACGTACGACAATAAGATTTCTGAGAAGTTTGCCTCTTATGACAACATGCTGGCGGGAATAGCCAACCCACCCCCAGCCGAACCCCAGTATGTCATTCCCGATA